>JAEDXX010000144.1:0-248947 GCA_021725515.1 Epicauta chinensis
TGCCTGATGAATTCACTTTACGATTCCCCGAAAGACCACGAAAACCAAAAATGGTCAATAGAAATAAACCAAAGTGCATTGTAAATATCAGATGCTTCAGTTTCTATGGTAGAACGTTTAACAAGTAAAAATTTCGAATCAATTAATTATATATTCTTGTATAATTAGGCACTTTAAAATTTCCCCATATATTTTATTCGCCAAAAATTACCCCAAATTTGGGGGAAAATACCCCAATCTGGCAAGTCTGAATACAAACAAATAAGTTAGAAATAATATACTGATAGAAATAAATATTATACTAAATTCACCGACCAAAGGGTTCTAGATTTGACAGATGTCTCGTTAAACAGAGTACGTACTCCCAGGATTTTAAGCGGAGAAAAACAAATAAATCCCTAGAAATATCACTATATTCAAGGGTACCAACTTGAATCTAGGAACCCTTTGGTTGACGAATTTAGTATACCAGATTAGCTGTCAATATTTCGAAATAAAACACCCTAAATTTTTTAAACAATTTTACTAATTTACAAATAATTAAAAATACCAACAATTACGCTTATTCTTCCGTTGAAATCCTCCGTTTAAAATCCTTGAGTTGTCCAATTTTCTCGATAATCGCCACGAATTTCGTTTGTAGGTTAACCGATTGCACCACCCATTGCAGCGTTCGTTGATACAACTGTTTGGCCAAACTCAATTGTTGTGGCACCAGATAGCCAAACCAACGTACCGGATCGATTTGATCATCGTATTTTACCGTTTCCAAATAACGACTACTTGAAAATGTTTGTGGATCAGTTTCGGTAGCCACCAGTACAGTTGGATTGAATTCGGTCGCATTTTCACCGGGTAATTGTAAGGAAGACACTTGATTTTGTCCTAAAATATAACGGGATTTTGCTAGATGTGCCTCACCAATCGTCATTGTATTTTCTATGTTCAATTTCATTTGGATTTGTTCTTCGAGTAATTGTAATGAATCTAATGTTAATTTATCGATAATTGAACAGACTCGATGTAATTCGTCGGAATTTCCCATTTTTTTTCTGTTGTTTTAGTTGAAAATTGTTAAAAACTACAGTTGAGGTTAGCTTAATTGACGTTAACTAATTGTAGCGCTCTTCCCCCTCTTTCGATTGACTACTCTATCATTAGGCTGTATGCAACCAACAATACACTCAGTTTCAGGTCTCGTTCTACAGGTGAGGCACGTAAACCAAGCATAATTATAAATTTTGGAATGAAAATATAGCATACAGCTCATATAATTTGGCAATTTATAGACCACAAGTATTGAGTGGACAACCACCAACTCTTCTTTAATTGTTATTGTCGGTATTTGTTTAATTAAAAAATTGTATAATAGCCGCCTACACGTGTTACATAATAAAATCGATGTAAATCACTGATGATTCCGGTGATGTAATTTTTTAAAAATAATCCATTGAATTCATTTAAAAAGCCGTAAATTTATCTCAAATAATAATAATAACAATAACAACAACAACAATAATAATAATAATAATATGGGAGAAGAAAAAAAAAACAGTAGCCATTTTAGGTTGTTTCAGTAATTGTCAAGGCTGTTTCCATTCCGATTGCAACGAAATCTACCTATTATTACAGATGGTTCATAATTAATTGAATTATGTAGGCTCTCCCCGTCATTATTTGTAAAAATTCACAATTTATGCTAATTTCCCAAAGATCCACATATTTTATGATAATTGCTAGCCACCTAAATGCTTCATAAATATTCAAAATCATCATCCGAACGAACAGATGTCCAACAATCGGCGGCATATTCAATTCAAGTTCATTGTTGTGGTGTTTTTGATTGAAACATATTTCGATATGATTTCTCATTCAATTGAATAAAAATGTAGTGAAGAGAAAAAAAAATGGTTCGACATTGACCCATGCCCGTATATAGCCGTGGATTTTACCATACATTTTAAGTCATCTCTTTCCAGAACAAGTCTGTGTAATTATTATTATTATTATTTTTATAAACAATACGACCATGTGCCTGTTTTAATCAGGTCATTTTCCATCCGAAAGAATTAATCTTGAGCCACAAAATGACTTAAGTCGCCAAAAATAGCGACTAAAGTGTTGATTGTCGCAAATTTGATCTCGTTAAGATTTCCATCAAATTCTCTTATAAAAGTGTTTATTGTTAATATATTATTATTATCTTCGATTAGTTGAGTGTGCAAGGCGTTGGTGTTTATGGGCTGGTTGTGTGAGTGTATGTCCAAAATCGACACCTCGTTGTGGGCCTTCAGGTGTTCGAATGAAATCACATAGCGAAATCGTTGACTATAATTAGAATTATTGCGTTTATGTTTTTCCAATCGATTTTTTTTTCTTAAAGATTTTGACCCAATTCCATCAACAACTGGATAAATATTGATTCGTATGCATTGTGATGTCACCTGTTCAACCGCCCACAATTCAGGTGTCTGATCGCAACTTAAAAATGACACAACTTATAGAAGTATCGCCATATTAGGATCGCCTACAAAATCGATTCTTAGGAGAAAAGAGTCACATTGGAATTGAATTCAAATATAATTTCAAATAATCTGCTATTAAATTATCGATTTTTTTGATCGGTACACATTAAAATGCTAATTACGCAAATCTAGAACAGATTTCATTAATGATTGGATTGGGAAAAAGAATGCCACGTCATCTTGTTTTGTATTTGCTTTTCTGTCTCAAACTGTAAATAATTTTTTCCAGTTGGCTGAGAGCCTACATGATTTCTGTCTTTTTGGGCGTTAGGCGTTCTATTCTTTTCGATTCTCTGATTATATTAACGGTGATTTTGGTCAACTTTGGGTAGCCATCAGCGTTCGTGTGGGTGGGTATTTGTTATAGCAAATTCAATTGATATGGAATACCGTAATTGATTTGCAATGCAAAATTGTTGGGGGCTTCATCAGCGATGTTGCGATCAAAGTCGCTTTCTCACGGTATAAAAATAGATTTGAGAATTGTTTTTGTAGAGAATCGACTTCCAGGAGCACTACATCTTACGATAAAAACAAAAGAAGAGCAGACGAGCTAGTAATGACTTGGTGTAACTCTGAAAGAGATTTTAAAGGCAAGCATCTGCTGATGATGATAGAACTAACCAAGAAGGTTCTCTAATTATATATTTAATAACCCGTGCTTTTGAACTGTTTTGGGAAGAGCTGTTCGTTTTAGAAGAAGATACTTTTGTGCTCAAAAACATAACAGTTGGAATCACCTTTCTAACAAGTATCCTAGACAAAGGCAGAGGTCTATTTCTATTCTCTCTGTGGTTGCTAAATCTGCAGAAATGATTACGTATTTGAGCATGAACCGGAGATGGCAAGCAGCTACTATAATCGGCTCCCAGAAGGACTACAACTTTTAACAAAGGGAAAGAATAGCGAGCGAGCTAATAAAAACTTGGTGTGACGCTGAAGGAGTGATTTTCCATGAAAGCATTTGGTAATGATGATAGAAGTAACCAAGAAGTTCCTCTATTTAATAGGTATTTAACAACCTGTGCTTCTGAACTGTTTTGGGAAGAGCTGGTTGCTTTAGAAGAACGTCCTTTTTTTGACCAAAAATATAACAGTTGAAAGCACCTTTTTAACAAGTATCCCAGACAAAAGCAGAGGTCTACTTGTAGTTTCTCTGTAGCTGCTGAATCTGCAGAGATGTACAAGTATTTGTGCAAGAACAGGAGATAGTTAGCAACTCGCCTTTGCAGTTGGCTCCCAGGAAAACTACAACTTTCAACAAAGGAATAAGAAGACTTAGTGTGACGCTGAAGGAGTAATTTTTGAACGCAAGCATTTGGTGATAATGACAGAAGAAATCAAGCTTCTCTATTTGTAGATTTAACAACCGTTTTGGGAAGAGCCGCTTGCTTCAGAAGAAGATTCTTTTTTGCTCAAAAACATAATAGTTGCAATCACCTTTCTAGGAAGCATACTAGACAAAAGCAGAAGTCTATCTGTAATTGCTTAATCTGCAGAAATGATTGAGTATTTGGGCAAGAACCGGAGCTGGCTAGCAGCTTTTGCTTCTACAGTCGGTTCTCAGAAGGGCTACAACTTTCAACAAAAGGAAAAGAAAAGGGAGCTAGCTAATAAAAATTTGGTGTGATGTTCAAGGAGTGATTTTTGAACTAGAGCATTTGGAGATTATGGTAGAAGTAGCCAAAAAACGTCTCTATTTGCATATTTAACAATCGTTGTTTTCGAACTGTTTTGGGAGGAAGTGATCGCTTTAGAAGATTATTTTCGCTCAAAAACATAACAGTTGGAATCTCCTTTTCAACAAGTATCCTAGACAATGACGTCTTCTTTTTTAAAAAAAGTATTTTTGGGCTTTTGGAAGAAAAATAACGGTTTCCCGAAGATTTGCTTGTTTTTGGCTAAAAGAGAACTCTTTAGAGAGAAGCATTTGGTAAATTTTAAGTCTTCTTTAGGGATGAACATGAAGATGTGTTATTTTTAGTGAAATAATAAAGTCGAACAATAAAGAAAGTCTACTGGCTTTTTGGAACAAAGGAACCACTTTTAATTGAATAGAAATCATGTTGGCCATTATTAGCTGTATAAGGAAAGTGTTTTCTCAACAACATTGATGTTAGAAAATTTGGTGAAGTGTTAATTAAGAACCGCCTACGTTCTTTAAACATACCAACGTATTTGTAAAATGACGAAATTAACTCGCTGCGGCAATTTTACCAATTTGAACGGCGTAACGAAGAAAATTCGATACTGATATGGAAAAATAAACGTTTTTTCTATATCCGACAAAGTAGAGGAAGGTACTTTTGTGAGAGTACCTAAAGTACGCATCATTTGCAAATTTCTGACAATTCCTCACTACGGGAGAGGTTACTCAAACTCCACAAGCAATTTTGGGTAATTTTCCATATCAGGATGATATTTTTAGCTTAACACACACGTTTGCAAGCTGAGATACAATCAAGGTATTTATCTACGTTGATTAGTTAGACAAGTTAATCAAGACACTTCCCACAACAGACACGTCAAGGAAGCAATCAAGGAAATTGTTTCTTATATAAAAAAGATTTTTAATGGGATAGCAATTACTGAGAATACCACTGTAATCGTTCCTTATCAGTTTTAAAATAAAAATAGCAATTTGTTGCAAATAAAGCTACATCAACGATAAAAATAGTGACCACCTTAGAAGAATCGAGACGAATTTGCATATTCATGGAAAGGAGAGAAAAAGAGATAATCAATCAATAATTTATTAACTACATGAAGATGAAGATGGAGATTTGCTAAACGTATACGAAAACTGTTGGAGAGAAGGTTTCTTCTTCAAAAACTTTTGTTCAGTCAAATGGTAAATCGAGAAAGAAAGACGCAAGGAGATAAAGATAGTTATTTGGCTAGTCTAATAAATATAAAAGTCAAACTGTCTACGATAAGAAGAAGTGCAGCAGTTCTGGTCCTCACTGACAGACTTTACGAAGCGTGTGACTCAGAAAAATGATCTTAATGTTTTATCTTCAGCTTCAAAGTTTCAATTCAAAGTTTGCTTTGCATTAAATAAGACTTTTAGTACTTGTATATACGGGTTATTTTGTTTCGCCCCAAATTTAAGTCTTCTTTTGTTAAAATGAACCTTATCAAAGGTTCTCAAAAGTTAAGGCGGAGCTGTCACTAAGAATATAAAACAAGCATAAAACAAGTCGGGGAACTCTTGATTGCCTTTACAATAAAAACAGGGACTTATCTCAACAAAAATTGTACGCACAGTAAACAATTATAGTCCGTTTCATGAAAACAGGAAGCATTCTAGATCTGTAGATATCTTACTCATCTTCATAATGTCTTGCGCATCTTCGACTCAACCCTCCACAAGCCACGCCTTCTGATGGTCGAAGTTACATGAAACGATCTCTAGTATTCCTGTAAACAAACAAAAGTTAAACCCAAATCTTTACGAAATACAGTGAAAAACCTAATTAAAAAAAGGGAGAGTGAGAGATACATAAACGGAGAGAGATTAGCAATAATGCAGAACTTTCCTAATTAAAATAGTTTGAAATAAGCCTCGCTGAACAAAATAAACGCTGAAAAAACTGTTCAATTTTATAAATACTTTAGCAATAAGGTACTGAAAAGCCGAAAACTAACGTCTTTTTATATTAAATTATAAGCAAACTAGCAAACTAGCACAAGGAGATCTCTGCTTACTGTACAAAATAATGAATAAAACAAACAAATTGGAAAGTTCTAGAATTTGGCTAATCTTCCCCAAAAAACAAATTGATCTTAAAAATTCCTAGAATCTTTCGCGTTCTTAATCTCTAAATTTGTCCATATTCGAACGGAATCATTGCAAAATCCACACATGAAATGCACCCATGACATCATATTTGCAATAAAAGTAGCGGGGCGTGCCGTTTTTTTCTATCCTTTCTTCAATAACTTTTACGAAAGTACCAATTGGTCCATTTACAGAATCCCATCAGCTTAATGTGAGTGTGTGTGTGTGTAGAAGATCCCACACCTTCATGGTCAGTTTATCCAACGAAACGTAACAAAAACAGTGTCAGTCGATCACCGGCATTCGAACGATTTGCATTCAAATTTTTACAATAACAAAAATTGTGTGTTTTTTTTTTTTAAATAACAAATTCGATCAAATTTCCGATTAGAATCAAGTGTTGACGCTACGAAATTCGTGTGGAATTGTTGACGATTTTGGTAAGAATTTTTCGAATAATTTGTTGTAGAAAAATTGTTGGAAAAGGCACGAAATTGGAGACGAACGTGTCGGAAACTCGACACTTTTGTTTCTGTGGAAATTGTTTAGATTTTAAGCCAACACAGCGTATCTTTTTTTGTCCACCAAACACCTTGAGTCAATCAAAAATAATCAACAATTATTGTTTTTATTAATTCAACTTATTTGTTGTTATTGGGCGAAATAAGACAACACCTACACGTCTCAATGACATCATTCTGTTAAAAATGCCAATTTAGCGCCGTTTATGGTCATTTATTTTACAATGTAACCCATATTCTACATAAATGGGAATTACGGCCGACAAATGACTTTGTTTACAATTGAGCATTAATTAATTATTCAATCGATAATTATAGTGATTTGTGTTGTTTAGAAGAAGGGGCCCAAATGTCGGCTGGTGCGCCACCAACTGATGTCACGTTAATCCACGACGAGGATGTGTTGCGCCGCATGTGGCAGGACACAGAGGATTTCGGCAGAAAGAAGGAGATCCGAGCGCATATGTATAAATTGAGAGAGGCTCGCTTAAAGGATTTCTATAATAATTCAGGTGAATTGAACACAACAGCGGCCAGTGAGAGTTATTCAACAAGTAGTAGAATTTCATCGTCATCATCGACCACAACAAGTCACAATAATAATAATAATAATAACAATAATAATACTAGTAAAAGAGCAACAATGGAAACGAGTAAATCGTGTCTACCAACAACACATATCGATTCTTTGGACGATCACAGTTTTATTAGTATGAAAACGAAAGAGATACGTGATTCAGAATCGCCTACGAAGGATGTTAGTTATCGGCACATGACAGGTAAATAATATGCTATTTTTTCTCGATTTTTACGTATTTCAAGGACTAATATAAATATTTAAATATTTATGCACAATTAACAAGTATTTATTTGACATTAAGAAAAGTTTTATGGCACATTGTATTTGTTCGAAGTAAATTTCTCGTGCGAATTTCCGGTGTAGAAATGGTGGACGCGCGATTTGCGCTTTTCTCGAAAATTATAAATTTTCACAACAATTTGTCGAAATTTTGCAATAAAATCTGTATCTTTTGCTTCAATACAATCGGTAGATCGAGACGTAGTTTATAAAGGCAACATTTTCGAATTTACACGCAGGGCCGGCTCTGGACTGTTCTGCGTCCGTATTTAATAATTTTAAAAAAATGCGCCATTGCTCTTGTCTCTAAATACCCTAACGATTTGTTTGACTTGCATAGTGCCCTCTGCCTGCTTACACGAATCCTGCGAGACTGATGCTGTATTATAAAGAATCCACAATAAAATTAGGAAACGCCTACAATATGAAAAATCGAATGTTGTGAATTTTGTCAAAGAAAAGTCAAATCATAAAAGTCCTGCAGCTTTTGCAGTCCGTTTCTGCAACTGAAAGAGAAATTTTGGTCGTGACTGTTGCTTCAGTTACTTAGTAATTTGATTTTTCTTGTAACTGTAAGCCCAAAAGGTTGATTTTTTCTAATCTGAAGTCTATTGACCTCACTCGTTTGATCCGCTTATTGTTGTAGTCATTGATTATTTGATCAGATATTAAGTTGAATAATACAACCACAGTCAGTTTTTGCGGCGTGTCAGTTGATTTCTATATTGATTCCAAACATTGACTGCAGGCTAATTGTAAAGTTAGAATAATATGGTAGGCGGTAGAATCGAGGCAACACTCTTTTGTTTGTTCGACAGTATTAGCCAACATCTGTTGTCTCGATATTGACCTTTAGTGGGCCGGAGGCATACAGAAAACGCAAACTTTTGAATTTTTCGATAAACCTGTTTTAGCTTTAAGTTTCTCTAACAAAAAGTCTAAAACACACCCTTTTCCAAAATATCCACCTTTAGGCGAAAAAAGGAAACTTCTCGTTTTTAAAGCTTTCACTTTTATCAGCAAAGAAGGCAAATTATTTTCTCCTTCAGTCTTATTTCCTTTACAAAAAAAAACTGGAAACGTCTAAAAATTATTCATTTTTTCCATCAAAAAGCAGGAAATGCTTCCTTTAGCTTTAACACTCCCTCTTCCAGAATTTTTATCATCATCAAAAAAACGGGAAACACCTCATCTTTAAAGTTTTCACTTTTACCAACAAAATATGTCCTTCTTCAGCTTTTTTTTAATCAAAAAACTGGAAATGTCCCTTTTTCAAAATTTTTAATTTTTCTAAAAAATAACAGGAAACGCTTTCTTTCGACAAAAAACGGGAAACACCTCATCTTTAAAGTTTTCACTTTTACCAACAAAAATGCAAAATGTTCCCTCCTTCAGCTTTAATTTTCTTTATCAGGAAAAAAACGGAAATGCCTCTATCTTTCAACAAAAAAAAACAGAAAACGCTTCCTTTAGCTGTATTTTTTTCTGTAGAAGACGTAAGACACCCCTTTTTCCAAAGTTTCTATCTTTGGAAAAAAAAAGAAAACAGGAAATATTTCTTTTTCAAAATTTTCAGTTTTTTTCACTTTGATCAGCAAAAAAGGCACAATATATCTTTCTTTAGCTTTATTTTTTTTTGTCAAAAAACTAGAGACACCTATCTCTTTCAAAGTTTTACATTTTTTCAACAAAAAGCAGGAAATGCTTCCTGTAGCATTAACTTTTTCCAGCAGTAAACGTAAAACATCCTCTTTTTCAAAATCTTCATTTTTTTTCACCTCGTCTTTAAGATTTTCACTTTTATAAACAAAAATGCAAAATATTTCCTCCTTCAGCTTTAATTTTCTTTATCAAAAAAAAACGGAAATGCCTCTCTCTTTCGACAAAAAAAAAACAGGAAACGCTTCCTTTAGCTGTATTTTTTCCAGCAAATGCAGTAAAACACCCCTTTTTCCAAAGTTTCTATCTTTGGACAAAAAAAGAAAAGAGGAAATATCCCTTTTTCAAATTTTTCGGTTTTTTCATCCAAAAACGGGAAACATTCTTTCGACTTTTATCAGTTTTATTTTTTTTTGCCAAAAACTCGAAACACCTATCTCTTTCAAACTTTTACATTTTTTCAACAAAAAAACAGGAAATTCCTTCCAGTTTTTATTTTTTTCTGTGAAAAAACATTTTTGAGCAAAAAACGGGAAACATTCTGTCTTTAAAGTGACTAGTTTTTTTAGTAAAGAATTTATAATCTGTGACCGAATCCTAATCTTTTTTTAGTAAAAAAGGTGGATGCACCAGGAGCGGCCTTCCTAGAAAGTACTTCAATTAAATGCATCTAGTTATTTTAACAAAATCAGGCAAATGCTAGCCTCTATTTTCGAAATATTTGATGCTTTACCTTTAGTGTTATTGATTTTCTTTGACAAAAAACGCAATTTAGAGTGCATCGATTAGAAAAAGCGTTAAATCATTATACAGCTCATTAAAACGTAGAGCGCAGATGCAACTTTATTTTTATTTACTTTTAATAGACCATTAGAAACCTTAAATTTAAAAAAAATGCAGGCAACTCCGAATACACCAAACAAAAGGAGTCACTTATTGAATCACCATTTAAAGTAGAAAGAATACAATAAACAAATTATTCGGCAGTAGTTGATAAAAAGAACTTTTCTAATAAGAATTCGTAGTTTACTCTAGAATGTGGAAAAAGTTTCTAAAAATGTAATGCTGGCTGCATAAAATGTAGTTGTCCCCTTAAGCCTCAAGAGCCCCACAAGTTAATGAAGAAAAGTGGTGGATGCGCCGGACAAATTTATTTCTAAGAAAATACTTTTTAATTTCTTGTATCGTCAATTTAGCTGAAAGTTGACAATAATATACGATTTTAAATGATTTTCTACGTAGGTAAATGAGTACAAAATTGATGGATTTCTGCTTTTTATTAAAGCACTATTACCTTTTAGAATTGTCAACATTTCTAAGGTTTGTAGCGCGATCTCTATTGGTACTTTTAAACCGATCGATGAAGATCACGTTGCAGAATACCAACTCGGTTAACTTTGTAAAGAATGGTGGATGCGCCAACTGTAATTATTTCAAAGCAACACGTCACCGACGTTTTTATAATGTTCAAATTGTGTAATCCAACAATGAAGGTCGCCACGTGATTTCGCATAGAATTGTACACCTTGCAGTACCAGTTTTAATAAAACTGGACCATTAAACCGGCTACGACCTTCTAAAAGATGACGTTTCTAGATCAATTATCCTCAATTCCAATGCAAATTGTAAAAAAAAATGCTGGATGTAACGTCTCACAACAAAACAACAGCAAATTTCGGCTATTATGGTGCTATTTTTAGAACAAATCCTACGATCAGTTCAATTTTTATGACCTCATTTTTTACTGTTTACCAATTTAGATAAATCGCTCGACGACAGAAACTGGAATGTGGTCCGTTCGAGTCATACCAGTGACGATGGTAAAACCCACACAACATCCCAATTAGCCACAACGGCCGGTACTGAACGTATCGATAACGGTGAATTGCGTTATGCCGCCAAAAACCAACAACTAACTAGCAGTTATCAGGATGGTGACGATCAGAATTTCGTTAAATCATATGGTGCCGAATCCGATACGTTTATCAAACAAGAAGCCACTGGTGGTGATGAGAATAGCAAGTTTCGGACATCATCAACCAAACAATCATTCTCGAAAGTAACCACTGAAGAGAAACGATCCTCGAATATCAGTAATGATCGAAACGATTCAAAGAATTTAATAGAAATTAAAAGTCAGGTAGTACCGAGCGGTGAAAATGATGGTAGAGTGGTGAAGGAGACACGAACAATGCCGGATGGGAGCGTTGTAACTACTACTAAATATGTAACAACAGGTGGTAGCAGTAGTACTGTTAAAAGTGTAAGAAGTACCGAACAATCATCGAGTACTCAACAGACTGCGCCACAACGAATCACAGATGGGGATGTTAAAGTGACAAAGGAAACAAAAACCATGCCGGATGGTAGTACTGTAACAACCACTAAGTATATAACGAAAGACGGTAGTACTGTGAGAACGAATGTCGAACAACACTCCTCTAATGTTGATGTAGTAAAATCATCAAATATCCAACAAGATTTAAGTAGAAATGTACCGCGGGGTACTACAAATGATGATGTTAGAGTGACGAAAGAGACAAATACTTTGCCAGACGGCAGTACCGTAACCACTACCAAGTATATAACGAAAGACGGTAGTACTGGGAGAATTGTTAAGAACGTCGAGCAACACTCTTCTAATGTTGATGTCGTCAAATCATCAAATATTCAACAAGTACCGCGAGGTACTACAAATGATGACGTTAGAGTGACGAAAGAGACAGATACTTTACCAGACGGCAGTACCGTTACCACTACCAAGTATGTAACAAAAGACGGTACTAATATGAGAACTGTTAAGAATGTCGAGCAACACTCTTCTAATGTTGATGTCGTCAAATCATCAAATATCCAACAAGTACCACGAGGTACTACAAATGAGGATGTTAGGGTGACGAAGGAGACAAGTACCTTACCCGACGGTAGTACTGTAACAACTACCAAGTACATAACAAAAGACGGTACTACTGTGAGAACTGTTAAAAATATCGAGCAACACTCCTCTAATGTGGACGTTGTAAAATCTTCAAATATTCACCAGGATTTCAACCGGAATCGCGATATCGTAGACGGTGATGTTAGGGTACCGAAAGAAATTAAAACCATGCCGGATGGTAGTACTATTACCACCACCAAGTACGTGACAAAAGGCGATAGTACTGTCAACAATGTTAAGAATACCGAATTATCGAAAACTAACGTAACGAAATTAACGAATAACCAAGACGCTAGTACTACCCGGTACATCGAAAGAACTCAACCGATTGAAATCGAAATCAACGTCGAACCACTTCGAACAGTAACCCAAGAAATTATTACAACAACTCAGAAGAGAATCGAGCCTAAAGTTACAACAACAGTAGTCAGAGATATCAAAGAAACTGTTGATGATAATAGAAGTACTACCACATCAAATAAAACTACTGATACTAAGCCTCAGAAGGGTGAACCGTACCGAACTCCTACTGATAAACCACAGTACCCATCGGGCCAACGTACTCAACCGGTTTCTCCACCCAAATCTGAACTCGATCAAAAACTACAACCAACTGATGGACAGTACCAGACAACGTACCGTACTGATTATACAAATAAACGTATAAGTCAAGATGTAAGTCCGACACATGATGCTTTCGCTAGATCGTTACGAGCTGTAACACCAGAACGCATTACAAAACATCCATCATCGAGTCAATCGTCGTTGCGCAGTACTACCAGTCCGGAGAAGTTTCGACATCCGTCCAGATTGTCACCGGATCGACGTTCACCGTCTCCACGCAAACCAACACAACAATTCAGCAGTACTGAGACGATAACTTACAAAAATAGAACAAATAGTTCCAGTACTATCACGAAGAAGTCCAAGGACGTTGATAGTAGTACTTTGACAAGAAAAACAAAAGTAACGAACCAGAGAAGCCCATCGCCGACACCGGATATCGACAGTAGTACTTTGACAAGAAAACCCAAGACTTCACGCCCAAGAAGTCCATCACCCACTAGTATCACTAGTGATATTGAGTATATCAAAGCTTCGGATCTAGTAACAGATCTAGATACTAATGAAACTGTTCGAATAACTAAGAATAGACCTAAGTCGCCTGAAAAGGTACCAGAGTCGCCCAAACCACTCAAAAGAACCGATACGTACGAGGAACGGTGCCGGCAGATTTTGGGCTTAACTAATGAGACTACAACAAGACGTCGCGGCAGTGTAGAAAAGATTACAACGAAGAAAGAAGTGACACGTACTTCGCAAACTAGTCCGATTGAAGTGTTGCGAAGTCCAGAGAAGAAAAGCCCAATTAAAGAGTCATTACCTAGACATGGTAGCCCAACTAAAGATACGCAAAAAGTTGTACAAACTCGTCGAATTACTGAAACTAAAATTGATCAATCAGTAAGTCCGGATAGGAGAAGTCCTACAAAAGAACCAACTCCCAAACGCGGAAGTCCAACCAAAAATAAACCAAAAGTTGATGAAACAAGAAAAAGTCCAAGTAAGGAACCTTCACCTAAGCGTGGCAGTCCGTTAAAAGATCGTCCGAAAGTTGAAGAAGTCACAACTACGGTTACCAGAAATATTGAGGACATTTCACGGAGAAGTCCTGTGAAGGAGCCATATCCGAAACATGGAAGCCCTGGCAAAACTAAGCCGAATTTTGAAGAAGTTTATACAACAACCACTCGAACTAGGAATGTTGAAGAAACTCGTACAACTGAGCAGCAAAGGAGTCCAGACAGAAGCTCAAATAAAGCACCCACGGATGGTAAGCCGGGCAAAAACAAGCCAACAATTGAAGAGACTTACGAGTCGACTGTGGAGAGAACAAATATCGAACAAATTCGCGAAACTGATTTTCGTCACAGTCCGGAAAGAAGGAGCCCAACTAGGAGTAAGCCAAAAGACCAAGAAATCCATGAAATAACGACCGAAACCATAAATACTGAAGAGATTGATCGACCACAAGTAAGCCCAAAGAAATCTCCTCAGAAGACGCCTTTCCAGCAGAACATCACCGTCGAAGTTATAGATTCTGAGTCTGTTGATGTTGAGTTGCGACGTCAACAAGTGAATGTGGAGAATTATGAGCCTTCAGATATTTACGAGTCACCAAACAAACCACAACAAAGTCCAAAGAGGATTTCCGAGGTTCCTTCACAAATAAGGAAGTCTCCAGAAAAACAGGGACCCACTCCTGAAAGGCAATCTCCTCGAAAAGAATATCCATCGCCAGAACGAGTTTCTTTGGATGATCTACCTGATAGGAAGCATCCTGTAGATGAAGCTCCGACTTGCCGATATCCTCCTAGGATTAGAGAATCCCCTGAAAGGGAAATTCCAAGAAAATCACCGGAAAGACAACATCCTAACGATGAAACTACTACAGTAATGCGCGAGTTATCATCTACAGTCCGAAAATCTACTGAAAGTGATGTGACAAGGAAATCGCCAGTGAAAGAAGGGTTGCCTGAACATCGGCGTCCTCTCGACGAATTTCCATCACAAATTAGAAAGTCGCCAGAAAAACAGCGCCCCGTTGATGATGTGCCCGACACAAAAACGTATCCTGAAAGAAAATCTCCTCAGAAAGAAATCAGTGAGTTTCCATCACAGATCAGAAGAGTGCCTGAAAAACAACGACCTGAAACACCCGAATCACGCCGATCTCCTGAAAGAAAATCTCCTCAGAAGGAAATCTGTGAGTTTCCGTCGCAGATCAGAAAATCACCAGAAAAGCCGCATTCGCCCTATAATACACTGGAGAGGAAATCTCCAGAGCGTAAAATTCCTGAGAAAGAAATCTGCGAGTTTCCATCACAGATCAGAAGAGTGCCAGAGAAACAACGACCTGAAACACCCGAATCACGCCGATCTCCTGAAAGAAAATCTCCGGCTAGAGATATTTCAGAATTTCCATCACAAATTCGGAGATCGCCTGAAAAAATTTCATTGGATAGTCTACCGGAGAAACGGCGGCCAACAAGTGAGGCTCCCAAAATTTCTGAATTCCCTTCACAAATTAGAAGGTCACCAGAAAGGCAAGTGCCAACTTATGGAAGAGAATCTCCCTATAGTACACCAGAAACACGAAGATCACCAGAACGAATCGCTCTTGACAGTCTACCGGACCAAAAACCTACACCAACAAGGTACATTCCGGATCGGGAGTCTCCAAGACGATCTCCTGCACCAAAGGAGTATCCTCGCGAATCTCCAAGAAGAGAGTCTCCTTTACCCGAACGGCAAGCTCCTAGAAGATCCCCTGAAAGAATATGCTACTATGAAGACAAGCCGAAATCTGCAGAGACTAGAAAATCCCCTGAAAAGGCTCCCAAAAGCTCACCAAAAACCGAATATCCATCCCAGACTAGAAAGTCTCCTGAAAAGTCTCCATTGGATAAATACCCAGAAAAAACTAAGCCCAAGGACACCCCATCAAAGATCAATGAATATCCCTCACAGGTGCGAAAAGTACCCGAAAAGCAGCCATTGGAAAAACTGCCAGAAAAGCAACGTCCAACCAAACAAACCCCTAAAATTGCCGAATTCCCATCTCAAGTCAGAAAAGTACCAATGAAACAACCACTAGACAAACCACCAGAGAAGCAACGACCTACAAAAGACAGTCCAAAAGTCTCTGAATTCCCATCACAAATCCGAAAAGTACCCGAAAGACAACCATTAGAGAAATTCCCAGAAAGGCAACGTCCAGTCAAAGAAAGTCCAAAAATTTCCGAATTCCCGTCGCAAGTGAGGAAACCAAAAGATAGACAACCTTTGTATAAGCCGGTCGATAAAACTCAACCGCAGAAAGTTGGGCCGAAAATCACTGAATTCCCGTCACAAACTCGAAAAACTCCAGATCGCAAAATGACGAATGGTATTGGTCCGAAGAAGCCTCATAACGGAATACCCTCAGAAAAACAACTCATCTGTACGGTTTCGATTGAGAATCGTAAAAATCGACGAAATGAGATTGAGATTTCGATGAAGAAGAAACCAAAGAATAAAACGCCAACAACGGACTCAGAACCGACAACCGAAGAAGAAGATAATGTCGAAGAAGAGGTGGAGCATGTTAATTATGAAGGTAAAGTCCCCGTTGATGAGCCACTCTTTACTAAACGATTCGTTTATCAATTAGGACGTGATGAAGACGAACAACGTCTTGTGAAGAAGACCACCAAGAAGGATATTTCGAAGAGCTTCATCGAGAAAGAAATTTTGGACAACAAGCTTAGAAATAAGAAACCAGAACAACCTAAGAAGACCAAAACGTTGCAAGACGTGAAGAAAACAACTTTGTACGACGTTGATAGATTGGACGAAACTGATAATCGTATCCATATACGAACGCATCGCATCGACGATGGCGTCCGAAGGACTCCAAGCAAATCACCGGCGAAATTACATAAACCTGAGCCGAAAAAGTTGCCCGAACAAGAAGTGCCGAAACGACACGTAGTTACAACGACGATCACGGTAACTTCACCCACCACCAAGAAGCCACAAGTTAGCAAAAACGCAACTACAACAAAATCTGTGAAGAAAACGCAGAAAATAACAAATGGTCATATTTCGGATACCGAAAATGAAGAAATCACCAAGACCTACAAGAAAAACGTTACAACAACACGCACCACAACCGACCAAACGGCGCCAAGGCCTAGCAAAACACCAACACGTACCGGATCGAAGCCCGAATTGACCTCCTCAACAACGCCCAAAACGACAAAAGCTAAGCCTGAGAAGAAATGCATTACGACAAAATCGATAATCATTAATAATGATCAAATGATGGATCGTCGTGAAATAATTGTCGACCTGCAACGGTCCAAATCCTCACGGGAACCAACACCGGATCAATTAATTCCATTACCTGTGACCTCAGATGATGAAGCATCGCCGAGATATCCGGATCAGATCACGGAACCGGACGATGATACTCGCAGACGCCGTCCGAAGAAACTTACAGACATTCCAATCTTAGAAGCTGAAACTACTGAAACTTTCAGCCGAATCACGGAAATTACCGATGATGTCGATGAGGAGACCGACGATAAAGACGAGTGCCTACTCAGTGTTTCGGAGAAAGTCAAAAAATTTATCAATACCGCTGAACAGTTGACCGTACAACAAATGCCCGAACGGCCGAAAAGTCCGAAATATCAGAATTTGATAGACGATGAGGTATCGGTGTCCGATAAAGTGACTCATTTTATCAAGACTGCCGAACAAGTCGTTCAGCCGCAAGATAAAAATAATCCAGAAGTGCCTAGACGTGAAACGGTACAAATCGATGAGAATTTACGTGAGGATGAATGTTTATTGAGTGTGTCCGATAAAGTAACGAAATTCACGACGAAAATCGACGATTCCACGCGCCCGGTGAGCCTATCAAAAATCGATGTTGTGCCGAAAACATCACCTACCAAAACACCAGATTGTCCACAAATCGAGACCGATGAACAGATGAACAAAAAACTACCCACCAATGATGCAACAACGCCCAAATCAATTTTAAGTCCGACGAGTCGTTTGAGAAGCACGGAAACGGTGAAAAAAGCACGCGAATTGTTTGAGACACACGACCAAAAGCAGCCAAAATCACAGGATCGACCGTTAATTGATAGGAATCGAACACGATCACCTTGTGTTGTACGCAAATTGGATTATGAGGATGATGACCATTTGAAATCGACCAGATTAGTGTTGGAGAAATCACGATCTAGATCACCAGACAAACACGATTTGTCACCCGAAGATATGCCCGGATATATGCGTCCTTTGGATCGTAGTTTACGGCCAAATAGTCCGCATCGCGAGAGTGTTCAACAAGTGAACAAGAAGCAGGAAATTAATGAAGTTACCGATACGAAAACGTCAAAATTCGGTGTGACTTTGAAGAGAGTCGATTCGAATAAAACACAAAAATCGACAACTGTAATTGAGACAGAGCAAAATGTCAAGATTACAGAGGAGGAAATTGAAGAGATCTACGATTTAGAAGTTTTAGAGCAACTGGTAAGAAAATTTGTTACTTCTTTCCCAAACTTTTTGCAAAATAAATTCAACTTTTTGCTTGATTTGCAAGACGCTTAGTTTGATCTATAGAGGTAAGCAAAAGGATTCCAAGGCTTCATATGCAGAGTAATTTAGTTTAGAATCACAGATCTTGTACTTCATGTCTTCTTCTTAGTTTTGCGAGGCATGATTGGCTTAAAAATAAAAAAGAGGCTTTTGGAAGCTTTTACATTTGGCTCGTTGCTAAAACTTTTGCATTTACATTTTGCACATCATTTTTGGCCTTTGTTTAGATAAATTTTAGATCGGCCACGTATCACAAACAATGTTTCCTTTAGAAAAAGTCCTTTTGCTCTTTTTGCGGTTTTGCGAGGCATTTTTTTACATCTTGTGAACGGTTCAAAAAGCAGTTTTTGCTCTTTTCTACAAGATTTTTTTTAGAATAAACCCTTTTGCTTATACAGGGATGGCAAGTAAAGGAAAAGTGACTGTAATGTTCGCTTATATGTTTGATTATTTTGCCAACTCTGTATAATTCGTCCTATCGATCTTCTACAACCTTGCGTGAGTCCAAAAATAATCTCAAATCTATTTTTCAGTTGGAGAAAGTTGTTGGCTACGATTTACGGCGTAAAATCCGTGCCCAAATACGTTTAGTCAAACAATTGATTGCTGAAAATAGACTTGAAATAGTTGCCAAGAAAACAGAAGAAAGGAAAACAATAACAAATACAACAACAACGAATCAAAGACGCAGTAAATCTCCTGAAAAAACAATCACAACAACAACAACAATCACAACTCAAAGACGCAGTAAAACTCCTGAAAAAACAACCACAACAACTCAAAGACGCAGTAAGACTCCTGAAAAAACAACTATAACAACTCAAAGACGCAGTAAAACTCCTGAAAAAACCACAAAGAAAACGCTGATAACAGCAACGGTTGAAGTTCCTGTAACGACCAAGAAGACTTCAACGATTGCGGTGACAAAAGTCGATGATGCGCCCGAATGGACGAAACAAAGAAACCTGAAAAAAGTCTCAGAACGCACCACAGTAACACGCAGTTCGGCTACAACAACTTCAACAACAAAATCCCGCGCGAGTCCGGTAAAAGAGCCCAAACCAATCGACAGTATCACATCAGGTTACGGTATCGGTCCGACGGATGATAACGGTTTACCGCTATTCGGACTGAAAGCGTTACGTTCTCAGAAAACCAACAAAAACGATCGCATCAAAATCGAAGGTACGGTGGTCAAGAGTGAGTTTTACAAGGAAAACGATCAAGAACCGGTCGGTGAGATTACAGTAACGAAATATTCGAATGAACCGAACGAATCGATGCGAAACGACCAGATTTCGAGCGTTACAACAACGCAAAAATTCGGCTACAAAGACACGCCATCACTGAAACAACTAACCGATAAGAAAACGACTACTAAAAGCGATAGCGGGAAGACGACGAGTCAAGTGACGCGTAGGAATTCGGTGAAAGCGTTATCGCAGAAATTCACTGAAACGCATTGTAAGTTTTGTTTTGCTTTGTAGACATTTTGGTAAAATTATAAAATTTCAGCTGAAACCATCCCGAAACCGGACACAAAGCAGCCATCCTCTTCCTATCCAAAAGCAGGATTGATACTGCGCACGTCCAGTTTCAAATCGCCCAAAACCGAAGAAAATGTTACCGTAAAGACGAGCACTTCACAAAAAACTGAAAGTTTCCTGAGTAACAAAAGCAAAATTACCGGAATCCAAGATGTTATCACTCGGATGGAGACTGAGGGTATGTTGCAGGAAATTGGGAGGATTTTGTGCTAAAATTTTGACTTGTAGACATTCAAGATGGCGATTCAGTTGAAGACATCGAGGCGCGAGGTCTGCTGAACAAATTCCTGGGATCTCAGGTGATTCTTTCAGGATTGGAGGCGGCGACCATCAGCACATCCAGCAATAGTAGTCGAGCAACGCTGAAAATTACGATAACAACAACTGTAAGTTGTTTTTTTTTCTCAATGATTTCCCGATAATTTATTTTAAAATTCAAAGTTATATTTGAGAAATAAATAAAGATAATGCGCAAGGTTACCGACTTATAGTCGCAAATTAAAGTCGAACTAATTTTGGACGCGGTGACGTCAAATAAAGATGTGCTCTGGTAGTCGACGTCGGTGGCTGTTCCACTCGATAGTTTCTGTTGTTGAAGTTTTCAGTTTACACTAGACTCGCTGAAATTTCAGTTAAAATCGTTCATTTCACCATTTCGTTTGATTAGTTCTTTTGGAGAATTTTTCATAATCGAAGGTAAGTCGTTTTTGGGGATTTTGTTTGGTTTATTTTCGTTTTTACCGGCGATTTGGTGCACGGTTGGCTGTAAAAGTCTTGCATTACGCGTCTAAAAATACATTTCAGTTATTTTTAGAATTTATGCAATTTTTCTGAAATCTTTTCGAAATACGACAAAAAAAAACTAATAAATTTCCTATTGCATTAGAATCTATTTTTGGGCCGGTTATTTTCGTGCAATGTTCAAGGTTCACAACAACTGAA
Organism: Epicauta chinensis; assembly: GCA_021725515.1. Lineage (NCBI taxonomy): Eukaryota > Metazoa > Arthropoda > Insecta > Coleoptera > Meloidae > Epicauta > Epicauta chinensis. Next base: position 20,932 of record JAEDXX010000144.1, read on the forward strand.
ATACGGTTTTCAGTGAAATTTGGGAATTTTTAGAATTTTTTTTCTGCTTGAAAATTTGCCAACAACCGAAATTGGAAATTTCGTCGAACACACCTGACAAAAACCGTTTATTTTTAGAAAATTCTTTAACCTTTTTTCTCAAAGTTGTGTTCCGATTATTATTCGTGGCTGTGGCGGCGGCGGTGGCGGAGGGTCGTTCCTACTATCTACTACGATGTTGAGAATTATCGTTTCAGTTTTTGTAGCCAAAATAGGAGGCATGTTGTTTTTGAAAAGTGTACGACTTGCGCACGAGTGTCGCCGACGATGCCGACGACGCCAACGTCCTTGTCCTCAACGGGATCTGCGAGTCTGCATGTCGCTAATTGTGCACACAACAAAGGCGATTATCATTTGAAATTGTCGATTGTATTTTCCAATCGCGATCGGTATCTGTTTCCGGATTCTTTCAATTGTTTCGCTCCGAATTCTCGATTGTGGCCTAATTCTTGCAATGGCTATTCGAATCCAAAGGTGGCCGAAAAAACTCTTGGAATTTTGCCATTTCCTAGATGCAATTCTAGTTTAAACAATAAAATATTGATTTGATTATGAATTTTGGCAGGAAAACGGCAAACAGACAACAAAAACACTAGTATTCCAACGGCCCATAACTGAAGACGCTTTAGCTGAGGTCGTCGACGAACAGGTCCTCAAATTTCTGGTAAAATCCAATTATAACCCAAACCAAGATTTCATCTAATTTTTTGTTGCGTAATTCTAGTTGGAACAAAGCACCGAATACGAAGAGCGTCGTGTGATCCGTAACCGTTTACGCCACATCATGGCGGAGCAAGAAGGTAATTCCACTTTTTCCAGCCATAACCGAATAAGGAGTTCCATCGATTTTGATGATCTCCGATCAGAGCGCTTAAAGGAATGGCTAGCAAAAAGGAGGCATCGTTCTTTTTTGCTTGCAAAAATTCGAAGGCAAAAGGCTTTAGCCACTGAGAAGTCATCAAAATCTGAAACTCCCTAGCATAATTAGTTTACTAGATCAAAATCTTAATTGTTTGCCTTCCAACAGGTGCCCAAGTGGTGGAAAAATCCAACCGTGATGTCTCCTCAGAAACCACATCATCAACAACAATCGACGGTGAGTGCCAACTATTGCCGCTACTTCAAGGTTTGCTTGAAGCACCCGATAACGAGCAAACCGCCGATTCTGGTACAGAATCCGGTGAAGATCAACGTACTGGTCTAATTGTTGAAGTCCAAACGGCCTTAAATAAATTATCAGAGAGTTTACTTGACGACCAAAACGATATCCAACCGGAACGTCGCCAATCACTCTTACAATTAGTAACCAAATTACAAGCTGGTTTAGCAGGATCGGTACCATTAGAGAGACGTTCAAGTAGTACCAATCCAATAACGAATCAGAATCGGTTCACGAATCGTCGACGGCAACGATCGAATCGGCATACGGTCGGTGTTAGTAGTGAGGAATTGGCAGATGCTCGACGATTAATCGAAGAGATTGCATTACACGAACTGGCAACACCAAAGAAGATCAGTTTGTTGCAAAAACAGAACTCTGAAGGTTCCGTAATACAGGCAAAACCGTTGTTTCGTAGCGGTATACAAAATCAAAAAGTTGCCGTACGTAATGCAACAGCGAAACCGTTTAGTAGTTCGAACAGTACGATTTCTGGTAACTCATCATCGGTACAAACACCAACTGAGCCGTGTGTGGACTTGCTTTTCAATGAAGAAGCGCAAAAACAATTTCCTTACAGATCTATATCGTTGGATGAACAAACAGTGTACAGTAATGATGTTAGCCGGAAAACGGGCCATCAAGGCGCTACAAATACAGTTATAAATGAGAACCACTCAGAAACTGAAGACGATAGTACCATTAAGGCACTACCTAGCGACATCAAAATGCAAAACAATCCGATTTACTATCAAAAATCCGGATTAGACGATGAGAAATTGAATCGATTCAATTCGAAGAAACTGAAGATGAAGCGCGCCAACACTATCGATATCCCAAAACCGTTTAAATTCTTCAATCATGACCATGACGAAGATGGAGACGGAGATGACAGTGACTGCTCGCTACCTGAAGATGACTTCAACAAACGCAGACGTAGTAACTATTTAGCCTTAAGAGGACCTATCCGTCTTGGTGGTACTGGTGGCAAAAATACGGTACCTGTATTTGAGCCAAAAACAGAGAACGATAGGAAATTTTTAGCGTTTATCAATAAAAACAATGAGGCAGTCACAACGAAGACCTCGTTATGGGCAAAACCCACCGATGACGGTACTGTGTGGAAGAATAAGTTTGGCAATATCAAAACAGCATTCGAGAGAGCTACGATACCACCAAAGAAACAAGTACCACAGAATTCGGCAAAACAATTTTGGAAAACCACGGAGATGCAGTCGAAATGGAGTCCAGTACCACCGATACCAGAGCAAAAAAATATCGTTAGTGGTTCTTTGAAGGTAAAAACATTCGAGCCGAAACCGATAAATCAGTTTTCGCATGCTCCACAATCAGCGTTCAAACCGATACCAAAGCGGGCACAACCTCAAGCTCCCCAAACTGTTCACATTAGTAAAACTGTTATTAAACCAATTCCGGAAAAAGAGAAAGAAGTGGAGACTCCGTTATATTTGTACAGTCCAAAACCGATGAATGAGCCGCAGACGAAACATTGGGTTGGCAAAACAACTGGTGAGTCACGTGTGATGAATCTGGTAGCGTCCAAATTTGAAAACCCACCGCCTATTGAAGTCCCAGCAGTAAAACCCAGGAAACTCAGCAAAGACGCTATCGGAGTATACGATAATCAAATGGCGAAACCTGCGGAGAAATTAACAGCACCTTATTTGGTCAAAAGTCTGGAAGATAGTAATAAGAACACTGTAAGGAAATTGAGCGGGCAGTACGATAACTATGCATCGTATTCCACAGTGAAGTACACGCCGAACAGTAGTACCTATCCAACGCAGTATCAACAGTTGCCAAAACAGTACCCGCCTCCGCAAAATCAACAAAGATCGGTACCGAACCAGTACCAACCTCAAAATCAGTACCAATCGATCCCTAGTCAACCCCAGTACCGGCAGAATCAGTACCAATCTCAGGCAACTCAAAATAAGAACTTGCAAAAGCAGTTTCAGGCTCCAAGTCAGCATAATTATCAATCGGCAGCTAGCCAAAAGCATATGTTAACAAACCAGTATCCCCAATATCAGCAAAATCAATACCACGCTCTGCCAAATCAGCAACAAAAACAATACCAAGCCTCCACGCAGTACTACCAAACTCAGCACCAGTACCAACCTGCCGTGCAGCATTACAACCATCCAGATCAACACCAATATACTTCAAGCGTTCAGTACCAAGCAAAACCAAATCCTCAAGTCGTCAACACTGCAAAACCTACGAAAGAGCTTCCTCCACCACCTCGAAATGAAGTACCAACGGTTCCACCACCAAAACTAGAGTCTCAAGTGTCGGTAGAGTCGATCCATGAGTACAACGCCGTTAGCGCTAAAGTAATGACGGGTCCGGTGAGTCAACAAGCCGAAACAATCCGCCAGAAATCACCAATGAATCGTGACGAGCACGATTTTGCCGCTGCAATGAATCTACGGAATTCCCTACAAAAACTCGGTAATAAAACGGAACAAAAACCGTCAACTATCAAAAGAAATGACGAAAAAATCACGAATCTATCACGAAAAAGTCCGGAAAGTTTCTCAATTAAACTACCAACACGTGAAGAGCCTCCACAAAGGAAATCACCGCACAGTTTCAGCTATTCTACCACCGCCCAAAAATCGGCCAATAATACGGTTGCATCAGCAGTTTCAACAAAATTCCAGATACCGGTGATTAATGTGGCCAAAACCGAACCGCCAACACCACCGATATCGGTCAAAATGATGAATAAAGCGGATGCTTGGCAACAGATCTGTATCGAACAACAACAATTACCACACAAACCATCACCCAGATCGTCGCCGAATGCTCGAACCATCAGTAAATCGAAATCGAGTCACTCCCTATCGGTGCCAAAACAATTCGAGGCTGGTATGTCGAAAGACGAGATGCAACAGAAGCGGAAAACTTTGGAAGCGTATCTGAGCAGTGGTAATCGATCGCCCACAACTGTGGCGGAAGCAGTAAAGATTGCATCGGTACCAGAGGAGAGTAAAGTCGTGAAACGGTCGATAAATCGGTTGAAAACATCAGAGAAATCGGCCATGTACCGACACACCACTATCGGCCTGGCAAGGAGTCGTACGTTGCCCGATTTCGTAACGCCACAACTATTGGATGAGAGCAATGTTGAGGAGGCTTTTGATGAGCTGTTCAATGAAAATTCGTGAGAATTCTCATGTAAGAGGCGAGTTTTTTCGGAGTTTCTCCAAAACGATCCAAAGATAAACGAAAAATTTTGCAAGAATTGCATTCCAATCGTGTTTTATTTTGTTTTGATTGATTTTTAAATGGAAATTAGTGTTTTATTATTATTACTACTATTATTTAAATGATTGTTATTTGTTTAGTGTATAGTCGGACAATTTAGTGTTGTTGCATCGTACCTAATCTTTTTCTTTCATTAATTGTTTGGTCAAAACCTTTTGGGATTGGTGTGTTTGGAGTGCGCACACCAATCGTAGTGCAACATGACAAAAAGAGAGAAAAAACGAGAGAAAGGACACTCGTGGGGCGAAGACTGTGGAGATAGACAGAGAGGGTGAGAGACAGAGTGTTGGTGTGCGCACCCATTTAAATAAACCGCCCTTTTTGTACAAATAACGCAACGCCATCTACTAGTCGATACAGTTTTTGTGAAATGCGGCTTCCCTATCATCCCCCATCCCCAAAACCTTGTATATAAACCCTTGTTTTGTTGATTTTAGTTTAGACAACCCCTTAATACAAGCACTTGCTAGAGCGTGTCTTGCTAATACAGTTTTGGCACCCTTTTTATTTCGATTACAGCTAACTTTCATTTTGATTTGATTACAATTGTCAAAATCGCTGATTTTTGTTTTTCTCTGATTTACAGATGCATTCCAGATGAAAAAATCTGAAGAAGCTACAAAAACTGAAGGTACCTAAATTAAAAACGGCCATTTAGGCAATGTTTAATTTTTTTACTCCTTGTAGAAAGCAGAACAATTACAACAAAGTTCAGCGTGAGTCAACAACAACAACAACACCAAGTCACAAAGAAACCCATGTCTCCATTTGCCAAATTCCGGCAATTGGATAAACAGAACAGTCTCGGTACCCCGCCGAGGTGAGTGTCTCTTGCCGTAACTCCATCCACCAACTTTGTGCAAAGCTTTTGCAAATCAAATTTATTCGTTTGGCCAGGCTACAGGTGGCCGAATTCGGTTTGCAAAAGCTTTTAAATTCATATAACTTTGGATGGGGGTGGTTTTAACCCTTTCTACTGTTACTAATGCTTAACTCTTCTGGTCTGCAGTACCCCTATGTCTCCTTCTGGTAGTCGTCCCCTTTTTAAATTTACTGATCCAGCATTAAGTCAAAGTGCCAGCACCATCAAAGATAGATTGTTGCATTGGTGTAGAATGAAGACTAAGGAGTATGAGGTGAGCGTCTTGTTGTTTGTGTGTGCGTTTTCCGTAACCGTTTTTCATTGAGTTTTGCCACTAATTCAAGCTTAAAGAATACGGCTTTCACAGCAGAAGCGCAGTTTTTTAAAATTTAATTCTACTGTATTTTTCCAGAACATCCAACTAGACAACTTCTCCAGCAGCTGGGCAGATGGTTTGGCATTTTGCGCATTAATCCATCATTTCCTACCGGATGCGTTTGATTATCATGCATTGTCGCCGGAAAATCGCCGACACAATTTCACGTTAGCCTTCCAAATTGCAGAGTAAGTAAAGCTGTAGTTTTTGCTCCAATTCCGATTTTAATTGTTTTGATTGCAGCGAAAAGGCTGACATTCCACCGTTGCTTGATGTCGACGACATGGTCGCGACTAGAAAGCCCGATTGGAAATGCGTCTTCACTTACGTCCAATCGATCTACCGACGTTTCAAAGATGAAGATTGAGCGCTTCTTTTACTCTGTTTTCTTAATATTTTTTTTTATAAAGTTCCTTTTTTTTGATGTGTTGTGAAATTCGTTTGTATCTATTGCTGCTGTGATCAAAACTTTGTACACTTTAGAGACAGAAGAGATAGCATTTCTTCCTTTCTTTCCATATTTTCTCAATTTTTCTCTCAAGACAAAATGTTGTTTTAAATGTAGATAATTCTGCCCAGCTGTTGTTACTATTTTTTTTTGAAATATTTTTTAATCAATTACATTTATATTTTTTATATTTTTTATTCAATAATAATTTTTTTTTGTTAATTATCAAAGCTTGATTAACGCATTTTTTGTGTCTTTTAAAATGGGTTGTTGCTTGTGCCAAATGTTGATAAATTAATCAGATTTTTTCTGTTCATTTTTTTTGCGTTAAAGGTGTTGATGATAATCGGTGGCCAATCAATTTATACAGCCCGAAATAATCACAGCTTTATATTTTATATATGTATGTTGATAATATTATATAAATTTATGAATTTGACTAATAAATTGTACGATGAAGAGATTGGTGTTTGTTTCTCTAGCGCGGATAAGTCGCATATCGAAGGCGTCGCAATGTCTACTTTGCTAAATTACAGACAATCCAGATGGTTACTGTGAAAATATTTTTTTATTTGTCAGTGCGCAACTCGCTAAAGCTGGATTCACACTATGGGATCAGTCACAGTCGAGTCTCGTTCCAGTCTCGATTCGGTCAAATATTCTCAAACATCGATGTCAAGGCGGCAAGATAACGAACTATTGCACTGCGGTAGCTTTACCACCTAAGGTGTATAAGTAACATAAAAACTTTTGGTACTTTTGCCTCTAAGAATACCCAACCTTAGAACAATAAAAATCTATACGAATATATAAGCACAGAACATATGTTACTTAGAAGGACATTATCGAAAGAATCTAAGGATCTGCTTTGAGGTTTTCTGGTACCAGCTCAGTCGATTGTTGTGGATATTGCCGATCTCTCCGTGAGCAGACTACCCAATATCTAAGTACCAAGATCAATAGTAACGCCGATTCTGAACGATTTTTGTTCGATTGCATATGTGCTAAAATACTCAGCTCTTTATGGAGTTCTCCGGAGACGATACAGCACTTTTAACAAAGACCGCTATATTTTGCCAGGAGGAGAGGCTAAATTTTATTAGAGAACACAATTTTGATTAGTCAAAAAAACGTTTTTTACTTTATTTTCTTTTGCAATATCACCATCTATGGCTCGAACTTTCTAATAACACTGGTGATGCGCTCTGCTCTCCTCGGACTGCTGTCTCGTCCTCACCCATATTTCGCCTCAATTTTTCGTTACTTTTGGTTCTTATTAAGCTTCTTACGTATTGCAACTTATCGCGGTTGATACCCTCACTGTAGCTTAGATATTGGCTTGTTTTATATCCTGAGATCTTCTTACTGAGCACACTGGAGATGGTGCTCGATGACAAGTGTCAGAATCAATTCCCTGGAGTTGAATAAAAAATATAGTAGGTACTACGATCAATAAGAATTTGGGCAAATGAAAGTAATCAATAAAAACAAAAAAATGGTTTGTATTTACTGAAATTACAGCAAATCCATCCCTAGACACTCACTGATAAAAAATTATGCACTAATCGGGAATGCAGATCAGTATCCTTCAGTTGTTCTGTTGCTTATCATACAAAACTGAATGCACTACACTAAATGTCTTCGACTGCTTGAAATATTTGGATGGTTAACAAAATTAGTTTTATAGGTACAGACTCCATCCGATTCTCATGAGAAACAGTTGAAACAGCGAACTGTCTGGCTAAAGACTTTCAACGACAACTGGAAATATGATTCTATCCAGCTGCACGTTGTTGTTAAATACCATTGTAAAAAATTATAAACAACACGTTTTACAAAAAATTCTTTGATAAAGTTTGCAGAGATTTAAATTTCTAAGCAAAATTATTGACCTATAGATCAATATATTTTGTTCAATACTTGCAGTTAAAGTCCTACTTTATCGACTAAAAACTCGATGGTAAAGTAACACTTTACCTACCTCAACGGTAAAGTGTTTACTTTACTGTTGAGGTGGGGCAACCAACAGCAAACGAACAAAAACAATTGCTTGTTGTTTAGAGAAATCCAATAGCAACCAACAACGATTGACAACTGTATGAATAGTTAATGTCAAAACTTATTAGAAAATAAAAAAAAATAAATAAAAAAGAGTTTGAAGGGTAAGTATTAAACAAAATCTTGTACTGCACACGGTGGTAAAGTCTCTTTATCCACTCGCGGATTTGTCTCACTCGGCCTTCGGTCTCGTGACCCAAACTTCTGCTCTTGGATAAAGTATGACTTTACCACCTTGAACATACAGTAAATAGCTATTCTTATCCTCATCTCTTCGATTGAACTTATGACACCACAAACGTTGAAAAAATCTCCTATTATTTCTTTCAGCTATTGCATAAAAGATAACGACTTCCGTCACCTAAGAGTTGTTGTCTGCAGACAAAGAAACTTTTTTATTATCCCTCGAAAAAAAAGTAGCTTTTTAATAACAATAAAACTTCCCTTGGCTTATCATTTGTAGATAATAAGGCCCGTTGCACATTAAACGGTTTTGTCGTACGTTTGCTTTAAAAGTTGTCGCATAATGTATAGTATTTTCATAGATATTTGGTCTGGCTTGACAATACCTTGTTCACGCTTCATTAGTTTTACAACTTAACCCCCAATAAAGTGGTTAGGGAACGACCGCACGGAGAAAGTTGGTCAGGGGTGTATTCAAAATAGTTAAAATGGGAATGAAATATCTAGATCTCTCTGAAAATATGAATTCTTTGTGGAATCTTTTAGTGGCTCCAGAAACAGTAAGAATTAAAAAAAAGATATATATTATTTAATAACAGAACATATGATTTCAAAATAGGGGAGGGGTGGGGCAAAGTGGGCCCTTTAAGGAAAAAATCATAATATCAATAATTTTTTTTACGCGTTCACTTTTTTTTAGACCCTTTATACATATTTAACATTGTTATGCTGCGTCCATTAAAATTTAAAAATCGAAAATTTGGGGCAATGTGGGCCTCCCAAGGAAAATTCATAATTGATATTTTCATTCTGAATTTTTATTTTTACAATTAATTAATAAATATTCAAAAAGAGAATGGTCCTTTTTATCCCTCATTATATAAGAAATTTCAAAAAGGTTTACCCCAATATTTTCTGAAGCTTTGAAATTTTGAAGGGGCCCACTTTGCCCCTCCCTCCCTTATAAAATAAAAACTTTTTATTCAGGAACAATCAACGATAATTCACTTCCGTCATCAGTATCACTATCACTATCACTATCTGTAATTCTAATTATTAATTCATTTTGCAAAAGTTACCAATCTTTCTACTAAGAGATTTCAAATATTTAAGTACGGTCCCTTATTCTACTTGCAACTACCTGCCTATCATAAATATCAATATCTGTCCCTTTGCGGTCAACGGTAGTAAGTACTTGCCTGAGGCGAGCCAAATATCTATGAAAATACTACAAAAGATCCTCTTAAACAGAATGCCACTAAAAGTCAAACTTCCATTAAACAAGACTCATGACGCAGGATTCCTGCGCTTTTTTGCACCAAAATTGGCGTTACTCAAACGAATATAGTCGCAGGATCATCGCTTTAAGTTTAACATTTGAAGTCTGCCAAATGTCCACGACAAAGGCAAAAATCGAGTCTTCTCGTAGGTTAGATGAGTCAATCAAAAGTATTTCGGACGAAAGGTAAAATCTCCCTGTTTACAGATTTTAGCAAAAATATAGACGTAAAATCTACTACTCGGCGAAGCTAGGATGGCCCCTTGCGCAGTGGACAATTTTATTTTCTAGAGTGGGGGGTCATTTCTGTATTGTCCGTTACGTTGTACAGATCGGTAGGTACACTCTGGGTCAAATTTGATAACGCTAATTCGCCAGTATGGGATTCACCACTCTTATTCCGAGTCTTATCGTAAAAGAGTTTCTCAATATGACATCTCCTAGGGGATGCTGCAGCGCTGAGAAAAAAAGAAAGAGATAAGAAATATAAAGACAGATTTTTTTTTTATTATTATTATTCTTCTTCTAATATAATTACAATGACGATAATGCAAAATAAACAATATTGACCGGCAAATTTACTCTGAATCTATATTTTGTCACCTGTCACCATGTCTAGCCGAACCACCTATTTTACAATGAATTGAATTTGATGACGAAGTAATTTACAATATTATCCTGAGTTTCAATAATTGGAATAGCAAAAATCTATTAAAATAAAGTTTCGTTTTTGTCCTTTGTTCAGTGCGAAAAGTATTATTGAAGATTTGTGCGGCTTCTGTGCATTATGAAAAATTTTCAATTTGGTTTTTCATTCTAAACGAGAGCTAAACTTTTTGTTAGTATTTTAATGTTCTAGAAAATAACTTTATTTTTCCTTAATATAAAAACTTTTAAAATATTGTTGGAAACATCCCAGAAAAAAAAACGTTTTCTTGCGTTTCGGTTTCAACCCCTGGCAAATATTTAGCAAATAAACATGCCATTCACGAGTAAAGTGAGACATAAAGTGTTATCTGGACAAAGCCGTGAAATTATAAACAATATATTACAATTTATGACGAGAGAAGCAGAAGCTGGAGTTTTGACAATAAGTTTATCAAAAGTAAGAATTCTATTTGCCTTGCATGAAATACTAATCAATCGTTGTCAATTTGACATTATGTTTCGTTAAGGTTCAAGAACGTGTTGCAGCAGCAACTGGAGTGAGCTGCAGGTTAATTAAAGGTATAAAGAGTGAAAGCAAGAAGATTGATCGCGGAGAGTCAGAAGCATTTTCTACGCCTAATAAAAAAAGGAGAAACAGGAAGTCAGCAGTTTCCTTAGATAAATTCGATCGTGCTGCTTTACGCAGAACAACAATAAATTACCACACAACAGAAAAGACGGTACCAGTTCTGAAAGGAATTCATAAAACGTTCCGTGAAAACACTGGATATGAAGGTTGTAGAGATACCTTAAGAAAGGAAATTCATAAACTGGGTTTTCGCTGGCGAAAAGTAAAAAAAAGGCATATCTTGATGGAACGTCAACAAATTCGGCATTTAAGGATAGAACATCTAAAAAAAATGCGTGTGTATAGGCAAGAAGGGCGACCTATTATTTATATGGATGAAACATACATTCATTCATCCCATACACATGCTAAAGGATGGAACGATTGCTCTAATGATGGGCTTAAGAAGCCTATTTCAGGTGCCCGTCTAATTGTGATAAATGCAGGAGGTGAAGCCGGCTTTGTACCGAATTCGTACATCAGGTGGAAGTCAAACTGTAGCACTGGTGACTACCACAATGACATGAACTTCATAAATTATAAAAAGTGGGTGACAGAAAAATTGATACCTAATTTGCCCCCTAATAGTGTGGTTGTAATCGATAATGCGCCGTATCACAATAAAGAAAAGGAAAAAATGCCAAATTTTTCGACAAAAAAAAAGATATGAAACAGTGGTTACGATTTCGAAACATCTCTTTCGGTGAAAACTTGTTGAAGCCGGAATTATATGCCATTATAAAAAATTATAAACCGAGGTACAAAAGCTACGAAATTGACGAGCTTTTTATGGCAAAAGGCCATAACGTTTTAAGATTGCCCCCATATCACCCAGACCTCAACCCCATTGAGTTGGTCTGGGCGGCCATGAAAGAATACGTAGCAAAAAAAAGTGACATTCACATTTCAGAATGTTTATAAGTGTTGCGGCGAGTTTTTTGAACATTTCACAGTCGACCAGTGGAAAAGCCGATGCGAACGTGTAAAACGTTTGGAGGAGGAGTACATAGCAAATGAACCAATGATAGATATTATTATTGAGGATTTTATAATTAATTTGAATGACAACTCTGACTCGGACACAAGCACAGAAAGCTTAAGCAGCGAAAGTGATATTGATAGGGAACACGACTACCTGGATTTCGAGGGAATTCAACCACTTCCAGAACATGATCCACCTAATGAAACACCGTCAGTATCGTCAACTACTGATGGGAAAACATTTATTAATTTATAGAAATTATCTTATACCTATTATTATTATATAATATATTATTATATAATTATTTATTATAACTCGGATTATATGCATATTTTCAATTTTTCGTCAATTTTTATTAATTTTATATCATCAGTTACGGCGGTTAACTAAATTTCTTACTCCGATTGTACTTTCCAAGTAATGTTGGTTTGATATCTTTGTCACACAGCGGTGTTCTCTATCTATCGTCTGCGCATATCACGGGCCAACCTAGGATCGCCGAGTAGTACAAGAACGTTAGAACACTTCGAAGAGTTGCACATTGACAAACCTTCCCTAATTTAACAGCAAGGTATATTGTGAGTAAAAATAGCCCCTTATGCTTAGCGAGTCTTCTCTTCTGGCCTTTTGTAGAGTTTCAAACGATCAGTTTGTCGACAGTTAGATGAACGGAAGAGAACAATACTAACAATTCATTAGAATCAGATCAGAAGCCAAAAATAGGAAAATAAGAACCTCCTGATGATTAGTTTTCAGTACTAATCAATACCAACCAACCAACGATGAATTGTTTAACGTGTAATAGCTGCCACGATGGCTCACTTACACGGCCCTCATAGGCGTAGGACGATCAACGTCGTCGAAGTCAACGGCGATTTTTTTTGGGATTACAGTCCCCTAAGACACTTGGGTGGAGCGGAGACCTATCTAAACCTCTACTGACTTTGCAGGTCAGTATCCGAGCTACAGAGATGTAGCTCACACGCTGAGAACGGGAAAAGGTCCTCTACTCCGCACGGAATTGCGACCACTGCCACCACGGGTCTAACCGCAAAGGACCGGGCTGGGGAAGATGCCCCAAGAGCCCCCAGTTACCATGGTACCACCAGTCTACATCACTGGAGGGATGTGCGGAAGTGAACTTCCTCCCAATTGAGTCCTGTAACACTCGGCACTGATAATCGCTAAGCCCAAATCAGGTCAGGTCATCAACACCGCAAGTATCTACACTTTTGACGGAACTTTCTGGGAGTCGAAAAACATATCGGCAGACACTATTTTCTGATATTCTCGTCTCTATTCGCCAAATCTCGCGCCCCTTGTGCCAAAAATATGATTCGCCTCGACTTTCTTTTGCAGGCGATTCGATAGCTGAAATCACGCTATTATCGAATGTAGCTCTCGTTTTCGAAGGGTTGGAAGTGTTCCAAGTTACAGTTAATCAAGCAATTAGACCGTTAAAATCAACACACGTTCAGACGATTCAATATAATAAAATATGCATAAATATTATTACATAATATCGCTACCTCCACCTTTTGTTGTTATTTCTCATTAACATCAATTTCGAAATCTTATTAAAATATCAAATAATAATTTAAAAAAAAACAACTCTTTTCACAACCAGTTGATATTCATCATCAAAACTACTCAGACACTAGTTTCTACTTTTAACATGCAGTGCACGTCGTACGTGGTCTGTCCTTAATAAAAAGAAAAATACTTTAGTAATTTAAATAAAGAAACGTACAAGGGAACGGAAGTAATGTTCAAACAACCACACCACGCAGATCCGTATCAGTGTACGATTTTTAATAAATTTCGACAATTAACAAAAAAATAGTGTACAAATCATAGCGGAGATGTTGTAATTGTTTTATTGTTTAATTAAAAATTATTAAAAAAAAACAAACCGAATTTGTTGAAGTGCTCGTCAAATGTTGGTTAATGCAACAGACAACCGGACCTGATTCATTCAAAAAAACTAACAGTGGAAATTATTAAAGAAAACAGTTCAATGAATATTAACAATTATTTACAATTCTTTATCGGTAAGTCGAAATAATTTAATTAATTAAATAATTAATTGCTGTAATCCTGCCGAAATTTTGATTAATTAAATCCAAGAATAATCACTGAAATTCTAAAAATGCCTTTCATATTTCCTCGGTAAGGTTGCATTGTTTGTTTAAATAATTGTTGGCTTTTATCGTGTTTGTTTAAGTCTCTCGTTAATGTTTTCTTGGAATTTTAGCAAATTATTTGAATTACATGCAAACCTGTATCTTAATTTCTCCCTCCAGTTGAATTCTGATTTATTATAGTTTTCGATTGAGGTCGAGACGGAGATATCAATTGGTGCTGAATTTAGTTCAATATCCGCCTTCTTCTCCTTCGACACAATTTTGAAACAGGAACACATATTCCTGTTTACATACAATGAAGATACAGTTGGAGATTGAAGCTTAGTTTTACGTTCTATTATCTCGGTCGGGATTTGTGCTGATGGAAATCAAACATCCGCGTATGCCTTGTGTGATCTGACAAGATTCACGTTTGAATTTCTTGTCGTCATCATCTGCCACACCTGTGGAGTTATTGTTTCAATACAGGATAAGAATCAAGATAGAGATGAAGGTCAAAATTTTGAAGGTTCTTTGTTTCGAATATTAATGAAGATACAGATAGAGATCAAGATGTCTGCAAAACATTTATCATTGAGTATCCTTCAAAAATCTCTATCATGATAACTTATTTTTGACAATTGAGATCAAGATGAAGATAAAGCTGTGCGGTGGATTTCGGCAAACATCCGTCCGTTTTTCTTACTAGAAAGTCCAGTCCGAGATACAAATCAAGGACAAAATGTAGATGGAGCCTGAATCTTTGTTGTTTTACTATTAAGCACTTTTGCTTTTTGGCATTGACTTGCCCACCTTCCAAATGTTTACTATTGCTTTTTTCCAAAGACAATTTTTCCTGATATGCTTGCCAAAAAGTGTTCCAAAAACGATTCTGATATCGTTAATGATTTTGCTCTATTTTGCAGGATTTTGGACATGATCCTACAACATTCAAATGTCGGCTGTATTCCTGACAATACTACTCTACGGTTTTTGCTTTGTACAACCATCAATTTGGACAAAATCAAGAACCCAACAAAATGACGAATTTTCCCACTCCTATCTGCTGCATGATGAAGACAGTGGCTGTTTGTGTCGAGTCTTCCAACAGGAAACCGTCTGTTTTGGCCGTGATATTTGTCTAAAGTTTCCCAAAAGTCTCAATATTTCGACGAGAAAGTTCGCGTTGACATTCACTGGAATTGTGGCATTGCAAGCGAATGATTTCGGCAATTTTACGAATTTGGAAATTTTGGAAATCGAAGGCAATGATCGATTGAAACGTATCGGAAACGGGACTTTCCACAATTTGGAAAAACTAAAAAAACTCTCAATTTCCGGTAACAAGATCCTCAATCACTTCGAAATTGATAGTTTTTCCGGTTTGATTCGATTGCAAGAGTTGGTTTTGATCAATAATAATTCGACGGAAATTACACAAATCACCCGATGTTTATCAGCGGAAAAACTGCCGAAATTGGAAAAACTCGAATTGAGTCAGAGTAATTTCGCTAGAATCGGCAGAGACGCCTTCGAGCTGCTGCACCACAGCTCTTTGAGAGAGCTCAATTTGATTCTATGCCAAATTGAGTATATCGATCCGGAAACGTTCCGGTTTTTGGGAAATCTCACAACTTTACGTTTAGGCGAAAACTCCTTCAACACAACCGTAATTAGCGACGTAATCAACCGAACTATCGCCTACCGAATACCTCTGCAACGCCTCAATTTGTACTCGGTAGGTTTCCGGAAACAACCGCCACGGCAATTGATGGCAACCATCGGAAACTCCAACATCACATCACTCAACCTGGCCAGGAACCAATTCGAGATGTTGACAACGTACAGTTTTCCACGGATGGAAAATCTGGAAAATCTGGATCTACGCGAATGTTTGATTGTGGAGATCTCCAATAATACCTTCGTGAATTTGCCAAGTTTGCGCATTTTATTGTTGAGCGGTAATCGTTTGACGACGATTCCAGACGGAGTGCTGCTCCAACAATTGGTCTATCTGGACTTACAGGATAATTCCGGACAATATGCGTCGAAAACCATCGATTTCTCGTTGTACGACAAACGGTTCGTTAATATGCGAAATCTGGAGAATCTCGACTTGAGTTTCAATAAAATCAACGCAATTTTCAACAATTCCTTCATCGGCTTGGCTAATTTGAAAGTGTTGGGCTTGAAAAATGCAACAATCTTCTACATTGCGAATTCGAGCTTTGCAATGTTGAAAAAATTGAAATTTTTGAGTTTGGAAAACAATTATTTTGCAAAAAGTCTAGGAATTGCCCGGGAAGTCTTCAAAGGTTTGGAAAATCTGGAAATCCTCCTCTTGAACGGTTGCAATTTACAATACCTACAACCGGAGATTTTCAAATATTTGGAAAACCTCCAACATTTGGGCTTGCAACGCAACAATCTCATGGAAATCCATCCGGAAAATCTTGCAATCTTCCCAAAACTCCTATCTTTAGATTTATCAAACAATCAACTACATTCCTGGAAAATTCGGATATTTTCCCACAACAATAATCTAAAAGTCGTTGTTTTGAATTCGAATAAATTGAGCAGTTTAACTCGATCGATGTGGGAGGATTTTCGGAATTTAACCGAACTGGAATTGACGAACAACCAGTTCATTTGCAATTGTACAAATTTCCAGATTTTCCAGAATTTTGGCAACTTGAACACGCTCGAATTGTTGGCGAATCAAACGATTTACTGTTCGTATCCGGATACAGCAACAAATACGACTTTAAACGAGTTTTATCTACAAAGCGCCGAATTATGCTCAAATCCTATTAATCTACTTCTAATCACAAGTCTAGTCGTTATTTTTATCACAATCTCACTGATTAGTGTTACGTTATGCTATTATCGTTGGTATTTACGTTATTGGTTGTTCTTAACACGGCTCTATTTAATTCGTAAAGGTTTGATAATCAAAAAACGTAAAAATTCGGACAAAATCGATAGTCGTAACTGTTTGTATGATGCCTTCGTTAGTTATAGTAACGAAGATCGCAATTTTGTCGTACGCTTAGTGGGTATGCTGGAGAATTACCCACCAAATATCAAATTATGCGTTTACGAGCGCGATTTCCAAGTCGGCACCCTCATTACGCAAAACGTTCTAGATTGTGTGAGGAAAAGCCGTAAAATCTTGTTGATTATCAGTAATTCGTATGCGAAATCGCAATGGTGTCGATGGGAGACACAAATCGTGGAAAATTACCATTTATTTTTCAATGAGAATTGTGATAATTATGAGACAATTGATGATAATTTGATATTGATTAAGTTGGGTTCGATTAATCAACAATTGTTGACGCCGACATTGAAATTTTTGTTGAAAACACGGATTTATCTACAATGGGATGGTGATGTTAAGAAACAGGAGGTGTTTTGGCATAAATTGCGGCAAGTGCTGGCACCGTGTGGTGGTGTTGTCGAAAGTACACATCTGTGACGTAAATTATTGTTAATTTAGTAAAGAAATTGTTAAGTAATTTGTTGAGATTTTTTACCATTGTATCGCTTTAATATTTCTTCAATAAGAGAGTCTTAAGCTGAGGCTTAGGGATGGAAGCTTAACCGGGTTTCGTAGATTAGTGTCTAAAACCTTGCATGCATGCAACTAATAGGGCATGCAATCTTATGGGCTTCCCCTCCAGACATTCGTGAAGTAAAGCACAAAGTTGACCGAGGACCGAGAGTGTGGAGGGTTGCCTCGTTCTGCTTCGTGCTACTTTTTCACGCCTTGGCGAACTTCACTTTGGGAGCGGTTTTTTGTACCCGAGACAAAGGAACATTAGGTACCAATACGAGGAAATATGAAAAGGAGTGGGGAAACCCTCCAAACTTTTGATTCCTCGCAAGTCATTCAGTGTGTTTTGTAATTAATTTCTAGTGGAAATACTAATTTTATAATTATTTTATTTTTTGTTTTTTTACTTTAAACTGAAATCATGAGTGATTGGTCACAATACTGTCAATTAAAATTTCTTGAGGTTCTTCATGGGGAACAAGTAATTTGGGACCCCAAATATTCAAGTGACAAAGATTGGAGAAAAAATAAATAAATAACGCTTGTGGTTTATTAGGAAACCAATTATACATACAATGAATATTGCGAATGAATTTCATATAAAAATTTCAAATAAAAATGTTTTTTCTTTTAAAAATATCTCAAGGGCTGCTTGAAAAAAATTAGAACTTCTCTGGGATCAATCACCTATTCATTGAGGCAAAAAGCCGACGTTAGAATTGTCTACGATGCTTGCAATGCGAATGTAATATTTGTAAGATTTTATTCAAAAACTATTGCAAAGCCAAATAGTATTTATAAAACGTACATTCAAGTAAACAAGAAACAGAAATTCAATCTGTTGAAAGAATAATTATTCTTATGTCATTTTCGACAAATAGTTGTTTACTATAATACTACTGACCTTGCAATTGTTTTTGAATAAAATGTTGTAAACAATTGCAATAATGAGATTAATGTCATTGTAGGTAATTGTTTTCCTAATATTGAGTAATTTTCGAGACCTTATATGATGTTTTGACATTTCCAAAATAGCTAGAACAAAAATTGTCGTCTATACCTCAATTTCTTTAGATACTTTTCACAAACAACCGAGATATTTGAGGTGGTAAGACTTAGAAAAAACACCCTGTATAAACAGTTCATAAGACGAATAAGGTCAAGAAGTTTGTGACGTCATTGGTGCATTTGCCTAAAGCCGCATATCCACTAGAGCAGGGGTCCCCAACCTTTTTGCACTTAAGAGCACTTTCTACAATATTGGCCAGATGGCGGGCACCATTTATTTTTTTTTTAATGTAAATTTATAGTTGGATATTATTAATACTACACATAATGTACAAAAAAAGAATATTTATCTTATTGCACATAATATTGCGGCGGGCACTCGTAAAATAGTCCGCGGGCGCCATGGTGCCCGCGGGCATAGAATTGAGGACCCCTGCACTAGAGCATTCTCTCCGTATTAGCCGTTCGACGAACATACGGGTCCGAACAGTTTGACATATACAGTTGTGATCAAAAAATTCTGGAGATTTTGAACGTCAAGGACATCTATTTGTCAGTTGGTGTAGGACAGCCTTTAATATTTTATGTTCAAAAAGTCATTAATTTTGACATTTGAACGTTAATAATAACTGTAATGCTGGGCCCAGATTAAACATTTTTAAACGTCAAAAAAAACGCCGTCCAAAATTTTTTTAACGCAACTGTATGTGGATTGTGAATGGAGGTTTGACATGGCTCTAGGGTCCGAACACCTTGGTTGTATCTCTGCGACTGCGTTAAAATTCTTTCGTTACATTTCAAAAATAAAAAGCGAAGTATCGATATTATTAAAGAAAAGAAAATTGAAAGTGCGTGGAACGCCGCGCGTTAGAAGTGAAACTTCTTAGGTTAGAGATGAAGTTTATTTCTTTGATTGGTTTATTTTCTTTCTGTCGTTGTCTGAAAGCTCGATTTTTTTCTGCAGTTGTCTTTTTCTGTATTTACATTTACATACTGTATTTACATATACAGTTGCGGTCAAAAATTTTGGACATTTTTTTTGACGTCTAAAAATATTTAGACTGGGCCAAACATTACTGTTATTATTAACGTTTAATGTCAAAATTACTGACTCTTTGAATATAAAATATTAAAGGCTGTCCTACACCAAGTGACAATTAGATGTCCTTGATGTTCGAAATTTTTTGATCACAACTGTATAATTTAACGCCATTAATTAATTTATAAATTTCCATTTTAAAAAGTTAACAACAGTGATTCTAACCTCACTTTCTTTGACGTTATTGTTCAAACATTTCGATATTTTGCCAGATTATGATTTAATTAATAGAATTCATATTGTTAATTTTATGAATATAAATCAACGAACGGGCGGGACGAAGTCTGCCGGCTCTGCTAGTTAATTTATAAATTCAAAAATCACCGAGGTAAGCCTTGAAATGTTAGTTTCGTTACAGAGGGCGCTGTACATCAATCAATGCCACCAACTTTAGACCCTAGTGTTTATTTTACGCAGTTGGCAGAACTGACAGAGTATAAGCGACGCTATTGGTAACGCCCCCACTCTTCTGTTAGAGGGGAAGTGTTTCCCCTCACCGCGTTTCATTTTTCGTTACATAGGGAAAATTTACACCCAAGCGCGGCTAAAGAAGTCTCACTTCAAAAATTGAAATTTCACTTTTAAATCTAATCAGGCGACCACAAAGAACTAAAATAATAAAGTGGATACGCGGCTTAACGGTTTATGCGGGACAAATGGTTAGGTGTATACGCAGCTTTAAATTTTTTAGGTCCAGCATAGCCAACAAACAAATAAAAATCACTAGTTTTGAAATAACGCATGTTTAGTGTTCTGTGTAACGTATTTTATAGGTTAACCAATACAATTATCAATAATTAACAAAGTAAATATTAATTATTTGAAACTCATCAAAAAATGCACAAGTGTCGTTTATGTTATACGGATCCAAATCCACAAATATGCCAACACATTTTTAAGACAAAACTTAAACCACCGATTTGGAAAATAATTAAACACTTATCAAATTTAACAGTAAATCTGAAGGGTTCTGGCTTTTATATTTATCTATTAATTAATATTATTTTTCTAGATAACGAAGAACGATCCACATACGAAAAATATATGTGGTCCGTGCTTCATCAAATTGGTAGAATACAGTGCCTTCCGGAGGACGATTCTAGATACTAATTATCGAATCCAACATGAGAAAGAACAATTATCGGAGAAGACACGTGACGATTGTGATTATATTGAAGTACATTGCACACCTTCCAGTTCAGATACTGAGGATTCTATTGTAATAGAAGAAGAAATAGAAATTGAAGAGGATCCTTTAGAAATTGGTAAAAAGAAATATTTTTATAGTCTGATTATAACAATTGTTACAATCTGAATTAAAATTCAGAACCGACGTCAAGGGGGTGCGGAGGCTGCAAAGCCCCGATGATTTACAGTGGTCCCCAAAAATCTAGATACATTTTTTTTTTGTATTTGGTTTGAAACTTTGAGCCCCCGGAGTATCGCTTCCACCCGAGCCCCTTATTCGAAAAGGTCGATTTTAAACAAATTATTACTGTTATAATTTAATTCTAGACGATGGAATTAATGAAGAATTGATCAATAGTATCATTGCTGTTATTGATAATCAAAATATTGAAGAACTGGCAAGACCCAATAATAATAGTAACGAAACAAATGAGAGCCAAAGCAGCAAAAGCAGCACTGAGGATAAAATTGATTTCAATAGAGACTCTACTGTAACCAATGGAAGCTACACAATTTCCACAAGCAACAATAACTTAAGACTTACCGATAATGATGATATAATTACTGGTGATGGAAATGAGATCACTAACGCCAGAGATGTTGCAGGTAGTAGTAACATTTTTGACAATAACAGTTCGTGTACAAATTCTAATAATGACAATAATGGTAAAAAAGAAGAATTCAATGTTGAGATGAGTTCTGATAACAGAAAAAAATACAATACTAGAAATAGTCAACGTTTAAATGTTGACAAGTCGAGTGATATTAAAGATAAGACTACGAAAAAAAATACTGAAATTACAAAAAAACGTAATAATGCCCGATATGGCTTAAATATGAATTTGAAAGAACATAATAGGAAGACGTTACAAAACCATGCGGAAATGCAGACGCATGAAAGTCCGTTGAAATCGAACAATTGTAATAAACAGTCTTCAGATAAGGCGAATTTATGTAGGTATAAAGAGGTTCAAACGGATAACAAATCTTATCGTTGTAATATTTGTAATGGACAATTTTCATACAAGAGGACTTTGTTGCGTCACGAACGAATACATACCGGTGAAAAACCCTTCAAATGTAATATTTGTAATAAACAATTTTCACAGAAAGCGCATTTATTAAGTCATGAACGAATACATACGGGTGAAAAACCGTTTAAATGTAATATCTGCGATAAGCCCTTTACAAGACGATCGCATTTAAAAGATCATTTAAATATACACACTGGTCAGAAGCCTTATTGTTGTAATATTTGTAATAAGATGTTCTTGTTTAGAAGTGCTCTAAGTAAACATTTAAGATTACATAGGAATTGAAGAGTTCGATTTTGATATTTGTAATAAAGCATTTAGTCATAACGGTTTTATTATTATTTTATATAAAAAAAAATCTGGAAAACGGTTGACCCTGCAGGCCATCCCTGAAACTTCCCGCTAAGTTTGTTGAACAATGATTTATACTAAATTCATCCCCCAAAGGGTTCCTAGATTTGAGTTAGTACCCTTGAATATAGTGACATTTCTAGGGATTTATTTGTTTGCGTCCATACTCTCGCTCGTGGAGGGAGCATAGTTTGAAAAATGTGATCTGCGTTATTTTACCGCCACATAATAAAAGGTCTCTCAATATGGTGACTGTCAGCAGTGGCGTGGGCTTGTGTTTTTCTAAGGGGTATTGTGTAATTACAATTTAGAGTTAAAAATATCTAATAATTACCTCTCAATTTATGAAAACAACGCACACACTGGACACGAATGGGAACCGGTAAAGCCAACGTGGTATGACCCTTATTATAAACACACTAGACAAAGGCCACAGGACACCACGCCACTGTGCACAAAAAGGTGAATTGTAAGATGGATTTACGCATGCTCAGTGCAGCTGAAGGGGCCATAAAAGGTCTCTGTAGGGTCGTTCGATTGGCGTCACTTTCTTAACACAGGAAAGATAGGCTATGCTCCCTCCAGTTAATACTCCCTCCACGATCTCGCTTACAATCCTAGGATTGCGTACTATGTTTAACGTGGCATTTGTCAAATCTAGTAACCATTTGGTCGGTGAATTTAGTATACTAAAGATATTTCAAGAAGTGAAACTTCTTAGGTTATAGTGAAGTTCATTTCTAGGATTAGGATATGGTTATGTGGGATTCAATTAATGAATTATTTTCTTTCTGTTGTTGCCTGTATGCTCGGTTTTTACTGCAGTTGTCTTTTTCAGTATTTCACTTATCTCAAAACAATATTCATACATACAGGTGCGATCAAACAATTTTGGACGGCGTTTTTTTGACGTTAGAAAATGTTTAATTTGGACCAAGCATTACTGTTATTATTAATCAAAGATTATAGATATATACAGTCGCGATCAAAAAATTTTAGGCGTTTTTTTTGACCTTTAAAAATGTTTAATCTGGGCCAAGCATTACTGTTATTAACGTCCTAAATGTCAAAATTAATGACTTTTTAATATAAAATATTAAAGACTGTCCTACACCAACTGGCAACTAGATCTCCTTGACGTCCAAAATTTTTTGATCGCAAGTGTATATTACCTCCATGAACCTGGCACCTGAAAATTATTTTTAATTATTTTGATATAAACAAATCGTTTGTTCTTAAATGTTCGTTAAAAATTATTATTTGTTCCATGTTTTATTTATAAAAAATAAATAATTTTTTTTTCTTAATTTGGCACTTTTGGTCTTGAATTTCATTTTATTTATTTTTCTCGATAGATTAATTTTTCTTATTATTTGTTCGCTCAATTAAATCATTTGTTCGATTGTTTTTATATTTTTATTTAATTTTTTTCATAATTAATTTACACCTGTGGGGCCGTTCAAAAATTACGTAACGCTTGTAAGGGGGGGGGCGGGGTTGCGTTAAAGCGTTATTTATTGTTATATAGGGGTGGGGTGGTGGTGGTGGTCCGTATAAAATTTCAAATTACAAGTTATAGGTTTTGGACAACTTAACATTTGAAAAGTTCCTAATTGTTACATGTTTACTTAAAACCAAAAAGTATATTATATTGTGGGACTCCTGTTGGAATAAAATCCTAGGCGTTTGTTTACTTATTTTGCTATTGATTTTCCAATATTAACTCTGAAATTCGATAAATTATATTTCTTTAGAGATTCTAAAGTTCCTTTTAAATCGATTTTCACTTTAATACAGTACAGGAGAATTTTAATTTATTTTTTCGTCGCGTACAGTTGCGATCAAAAAATTTTGGACGTTAAGTTGGTGTAGGACAGCCTTTAATATTTTATATTAAAACGTTAATAATAACAGTAATGCTGGGCCCAGATTAATCATTTTTAAACGTCAAAAAAACGCCGTTCAAAATTCTTTGATCGCAACTGTAGGTTGGTCACATTGCTGTCATTTGAAATTTTATACATAATTTTTGGACGGAATATACATTTAACCCCACAATTGAGACAGAAAGACTTAAATGATAGTTGAAAGCTCGACATTATCATGTATCAATTAAACCTCGTAAAACACGGTGTTAAAGAAACAAATCAAGTTTATATTCTATCAGTGTCGTGTTATAAGAGAGATTTTATTTTCTTATTGTATTATGTGGCGCCACTGGTCCGACAGAATAATAAATAAATAATGATGTGGTTTGGACGCAGTTTTTTTTGTGAATGCAAAAATGGTGGATGCGCCAGGGAAAATTGAGTTAAAACTCAACTTAGACTATAACTGTTTTAGAATTGCATCTTTGCTTTAATTATCATAATTTTTATACAGTGTTGCCATTTTTACAAAGATTATTAAATTAATTAATAAATAAATAACAGTAATTTTCTATATACATGGCTAATAATCATCAATCAAGTCTTTGGTACTTTCTTAATATAATTTTGGTCAATTAAGTCACGAATAAATGGTCATTAAAATCATCTAAAACATAAAAATATTCGATAATTAATCCAATTTAATTTAATTTAATTCATTAAATTACTGACCTCTTCTAATGAAAGTGGATTACTCTTCATTTTCGTATCAATATTATGATAACGTTCTGAAATCACATAATTAATAATAATTTGGTTTTTTTATTAAAATCAACAATTTACCATGGGCTAGATGCAATCGAACCAGTGCCATTATATAGTTTTCAGTTGTTAATATACGATTTTTCGCAAATCGAAGTATCAAACATTCTAAAACTTTATTACTAACTGTACATCCAGCCTCCCATAATAGGGCTCTCAAATGATAACTTGACGTTTTACCGCTGTTATGACCACGTTCGAATTTCTGAAATGCCAACTGAAATTTACATGAAAATCAATAGAATTTCAGATTAGATAATCTAAAAGCACACCTTCCAGAATTGTAACATATGAATCAGTACGGGAATATCCAACAAATTGATCCGACCACTTATATTATAGTCGCGCAACATTATCAACGATTTACACAATTCGAAAGTCGGTTTCTCCGATAAACACAATTTCCAATGGGTTTTCAGGATTTTTTGTAATTGACTAGCATCGATTTCTGGGGGGAATTTCAAGACGAGTTTCGGTAAAATCGTCTTCCCATCAGGCTATTGTTTTTGGAAAATTATTAAATCAAATTATTTCGAATCAATCAATTGTGGGATATTTACCGTAATTGCTGGTGATTCTTCCATAAATTCACTCGATATATTCCTGATAATCATATTATCCTCATTGACTTCCCAAATGTTGCTTTGTTCATCGGTAAAGATCCTCAACAGGAATTTACCGTCGAGATTTGGAATGTTCGTTTGCGGTACAACGATATAATCGCCAGGTGGTAGAGTGAAGAACGTAACAACTTCACGTGCTACCGAATGATTTGTAACATCTAAAGGTTTCTGTTCGGCAACAAAATGCCCAGTTAACCGTTGCATCGAATGCGGCACCTCATACACAGCAAAACCGATCGCATACAATGGTTTCTTTTTTTTGATATCACCAACACCAGTCTCATAGCATTGTGTAATCGAAACGACCACATGACATTTATTACTGGAAGTTCTCGGTATTTGTACGTGAAATTGTGGATTCATTGCGGTGGTTTCGATATAGTTTGGACCACCGCCGGCATTATAACCGGCACGCCAACGTCTCCGTGCCAATACAGCGCGCCACGGCTGTTTCGAATGTAATGCCGTCTCCAACATCCAATCGTCAGGTCCAATATGGACCAAATCTAATTGTGTGAAATGTCTGGAGAAATCTTCGAACGACATCCAGAATTCACCGTCATTGATCACACGTACGCTTAGTAAATCTTTATCGCGTTGCGATAGACCATCCCATTCCCAACTGCGTTCACTCCATGGTCCAGTCCATTCGCCTTTTGCCCACGGATTACGTAAACGGACTAATGGTGTTTCACCGTTCGGACCACGGACACGTGCCAAACCAGTCACACTGTACGCATGCTGTGTTATCAAACCGTTCCGTAAACGTAATTGTCGTTTATTATCTTTGTCCTGAGTGATTGTTGCTATTAATAGACTAGATCTGGGTACTGCACTATTTAAGACTTGAAACGTTAAGAAACGATCTTGATGGGTCAAACCGAAACTTTGTACAATACCACCGGTTAAGTCTTGTAAGGCTCTAGTTGTAGAACCTTGCGATAGATTCTCGTAACAACCATAAAATCTAAAAAAATAAATAATACGATTTAATTATATATTAGAAAGATTTTTTTAATTAAAATTGTTTACTTTGCGTAAGCTTTCTCTAATAGAGCTGCCCAAAATTCGGTCGTATTCGAACAGTGAAGATAGACAAGACGGCCTCGAAATGTCGGCAATTTATCATCGATAATAATATCCTTCCATTCCCCGAAATGCCAGAAACGGAACCTATTTTCATTAAACAAGAGAAAATTGGACGATAATCTTTCAGTTTTATTAGAAAGAATGCAAGAGAGATAGAGAGAGAGAGAGATTGAGAGAGAGAGAGAGCGAGAGAAAGAAGGCCATAATCAACCAGATTCCGCCACTGATAATCTCCAAAGTTCGCGCGCTATTGTTTCTTTCTTTAAAAGATTAAAATCAACATCATAAAATACCAGATTCCCAACAATTAGCCACTCGTTAACGTTCGAATGAGTTTTTTTACACACTCAAATCCATTTTTTTATGTAATGTTTATCTTAATTACTGTTGTGTAGTTGATGCTTCCGACTTGATGTCAGGAATTTGTCGTTTCTCTACATCGTTGTTCTCTTGCTTTGCTGCTTGCATGTGTTTCAAGAATTTCCTATTCGTTATGTTATTTTTTTTCTGCTCGATCATCAATGTTTAGATATAGTCGGGTTCAAGTGTTAAGAGTCTTGAAATTGACGCAATCGGTGGTAGTCAATCGGTGGCGGTTCATTATTTGGTTGAAAAGCGTGAGAGAGACTAAGTTTAATCAGTTAAAAGTATTGAAGATCGTATCATCATCATCATCATCAACAACACAAAACGGGATTACAGTCGAATCTTGGCTTTTTTAATGGATTTTCGAACAAAGACCTCGTTGCGAGTTCATTATTTGGTTGTATTGTTTTTGGAGTCTTTGGGGATTTGGATTCGTAATTTGTGTTTGTTACACAGAAACTTGCCAGTTTTCACTTCCATTCTAAATAATTTCTTGAAGATTTTTTATTTTTGATGTTGGCTGTTATTGTAAAATTTTTAATAATTGTTCAAAAAGCTTTGAAGAAAATTCCTTAAGTCAATCACTTTTGGCTGCGACTTCCTATGATTTTAATCAAAATTAGCTTTTCATGCAAAATCTTTTCAAAGTATTAAGAAAACGTCGCTATCTTTGAGTTAATTTAATAATTCTTCGGAAATCTTGCAGTCTTTATGTCCAATTTTTTGAAATTACTTTCATCGCACAATTCTCATGGTTTTGATCGTATTTGGATGATTTTTGAGTTTTATTGAAAAATGACTCGATTTCACGAATTTTGGAATGCTAGATAATTCTTTTCAGGTTCCCGAAAACTTCATTAATTAAAGCTGGACCTTCTGCTTATTTTAAAGAACTAAATTTGTAAGAAATACGGAAAATTTCGTAATTTTCATCTACTCAAATCGGCAATTTTTGATTATTCTTTAAGAAGCTCCTCAATTTTGCTTATTGTTGGGGTCAAATTTGCAATAATTGCTCACACATCTTATGAAATTTATGAAGTTTTTCCTGTATGTATATATTTTCCTGAAAGGTCTGTAATTTTGGTTGGTATATATTACTTTTGAATTATGCAGTTTTATTTTTTTGCCAAATCGCTTTATAGAAACTCCTCAATTTTTTTCAGTTTTGATGACCTCAAATTTTCAATCATTCTTCAAAAATCTTGCAGTTTTGTGTCGCTTTGAAGGAACTGAGGTTTGGTGCCAAATTCTAAATGATTTCTTGAAAGTTTTGTAATTTTAAGAGAGTTTTGGTTGCCATTTCTTGTGGCTTCAAAGAAATTTATCGATTTTACTTTTCATGCAAAATCTTTAAGCATTTTTCAGAAAATCTCGCAGAGTTCACTGATCGAAGCCCGAATTTCGATTCATTTTGGAAGTATTGCAGAA
This sequence comes from Epicauta chinensis, assembly GCA_021725515.1. Taxonomy (NCBI): domain Eukaryota; kingdom Metazoa; phylum Arthropoda; class Insecta; order Coleoptera; family Meloidae; genus Epicauta; species Epicauta chinensis. The sequence continues at coordinate 49,446 of JAEDXX010000144.1, forward strand.
ATGAAGCAGCTTTACTCAACTAAGCTGAAAATTTTCACTGATGAATTCTTAAAAGTAACTTTTGACCGCTTTATAAAAACTTCTCAATTTTTCTCGCTTTTGATGACCTCAAATTTTCAATCATTCTTCAAAAATCTTGCAGTTTTGTGTCGTTTTGAAGGAATTGAGGTTTGGTGCCAAATTCTAAATGATTTCTTGAAAGTTTTGTAATCTTAAGGGATCTTTGGTTGCCATTCGTTGTGGCTTCAAAAAAATTTATCGATTTTATTTTTCATGCAAAATCTTTGAGCATTTTTCAGAAAATCTCGCAGAGTCTACTGATCGAAGCCCGAATGTCGATTCACTTTGGAAGTATTGCAGAAATGAAGCAGCTTTACTCAACTAAGCTGAAAATTTTCACTGATGAATTCTTAAAAGCAACTTTTGACCCCTTTATAAAAACTCCTCAATGTTTCTTTTATTTTTGATGATGTCAAATTTTCAATTATTCCTCAAAAATCTTGCAGTTTTGTGTCATTTTGAAGGAATTGAGGTTTTTTGATGCCAAATTCTAAACGATTTCTTGAAAGTTTTGTAATTTTAAGGGACTTTTGGTTGCCATTCATTGTGGCTTCAAAGAAATTTATCGATTTTACTTTTCATGCAAACTCTTTGAGCATTTTTCAGAAAATCTCTCAGTGTTTACTGATCGAAGCCTGAATTTCGGCTTATTTTGGAAGTCTTGCAGAAAGGGAGCAGTTTTACTCGATCTAGTTGAGAAATTTCACTGATGAATTCTCAAGAGTAACTTTTGACCGCTTTACAGAAACTCCTCAAATCTTCTCACTTTTGATGATGTCAAATTTTCCAGGGTTTCGAACCGTCATATTTCGTTTCAGTTTTCGGTTTCGGTTCGATTGGTAAAACGTATATTGGTTCGGTTCTGGTTTTTGTTCTTGAAGAATTAGCGGTTTTTATCGGTTTTCTGTTTAGTTCCAGGTAATTAATTTAACATTTAATTATTTTCATTTGTAAACGGTAATTTTATTTTTCATAGTTTATGTATTAATAATATATGTCGACAGTAAGAATAAGCAGTCTTATTCTTGTACTGTAGATAGATACAATTAGAGCTTCGAACCGTTATTTTTTCGTTTCGGTTTTCGGGTTTGGTTCGATTAATAAAACATATATCGGCTCCGTTCCGGTTTTTGTTCCGGAAGGAATAGCGGTTTTTATCGGTTTTCGGTTTTCCGTTCAATTCCGCTTCGAAGCCCTGAAGCTTTCAATGATTTTAATCGTTTTTTGTCTTGGTTTGAAGGAATTGAGTTTAGTTTTTGGTGCGAAAATCTAAATAATTTCTTGAAAGTTTTGTAATTTTAAGGGATTTTTGGCTATTTCTTGTGGCTTCAAAAAAGTTTATCAGTTTTATTTTTCGTGCAAAATCTTTGAGAATTCTTCAGAAAATCTCGCAATGTTTACCGATCGAAGCCTGAATTTCGACTTATTTTGGAAGTATTGGAGACATGGAGCAATTTTACTCAATTTCTGGCCGCTTTACAGAAGCTCCTCAATTTTTCTCTTCAAAAATCTTGCAGTTTTAATCGATTTCAACCAGGTTTTGAAGGAATTGAGTTTTTTTAGTGCCAAATTCTAAATCAATTCTTGAAAGTCTTGTAATTTTAATCGATTTTTGATTGCTATTTCTTGTGACTTCAGTTTCACTTTTTGTGCAAAATCTTTGAGAATTCTTTAGAAAATCTCACGATCTTCACCTGCTGAAGCCAGAACTCAATAATTTCCCGACAATCAGTAATGTCGGTTATTCTTAGATATTATTGCGTGCCATTTTAGTACGATTCGTCAGTTTTACTTGCTTTTAGTACCAAAAGTTAATTTTTACATGTAGGTAAATCCGTGTTTTTATTTGCTTTATTTTACAAATTTCAATATTGAATTCTCAAACATTTCCAAGAAAATTAGCAATTTTTGACCGCAATTTTTCACATTTTCGATATCAAATTTTCAATCATTCTTAAAAAAAATAGAAACCTAATGTCTAGGTTCCTTTGACTAACAAAAGGGCCCATGTAGCTACATTTGGAAACATAAAATGGCAGTAACTTTTGAAATTCGTACAGCGACAAACAGAAGAACTACTGGTACTCGGATATTTCAATTTTTTTGAAATATTTGTAAATTTCAGCGAAATCATTTCGTCATAAACTTTACAGTACAATAATATCGAGTTATTCTTGACATTGACCTTTCTATAAGTGCTTCTATTGTGAAAATTTTTAACAGAAATGTAAGGATTTTTGGACCACCACTGTTTAATTCCCGAAAGCTCTTCGGACACCTCCCTGTTTCGATTATTTTCAGCTGGAATTCACCACTTACAATTGAACGCAACTGAATGCGTGTTTACACTTATAATTGCCTTAATGTTTATTTGTTAATTAGTCAATGTTGGAATGCGTTTCACGAGTCGATGAATTTATTTACAATGAAATTTGTTGTTGGTATAGACTATTGTTAGTGTTGTGTTCGTAAAAAAACCGTCTCCCATATATTTCAATGTTCTATTAAGCATCCACGATCTGTATAATAATCATTGCCTATATAGAACGTTTATATAGAATGTTTGTATGTATAGATTAGTATATGTGTGTGTGTGTGTTTATATTGAAAATCGTCGAAGAGCTTCTCTTAAGCTTTTATCAGTACAAATACCTAATAAATCTAATTAAATAGCTACTAGTATAGAAGAGAGAGTTTTGCATGCATCTCTTCTTGGAAAACACACAACGGAACATCATAAACAATCAATTTTTTTTCTCTCTATTTTCAAAACATGTTGATGCTGTTGCCGTTGTTGTTCTTGGTTTGTTGTAGTGTTCCGTTTGCCGATCGTTGGAGAATGCATGAAATTATCTAGATCGTCGGTTAAGTTAATTTGTACAACAGGATCGTGTAACGAGCACACATTTATAAAATAATTGATCGATTACAATGCCACGATAATAACAAATATTCTAATTAAGATTTAATTAAAGAAATGTAAACACGACAGTGATTGTAAAATAAATAAATCATTAAACAAAACAAAAACAAAAAAAATCAACAACACAATAACCACAACCACAACTAGAATCATCGACATTGTCTATTGTTAATACATTTTTTTTTGTAATCTTCATTCAACAACTTTTATAAATAATTTATAAGACAATGTCGGCAAGTTATGGTAAGCCATGACAAATATATTAAAGCAAATTACCATCAAATCGACTACAAATAAACAATTTAATTTTGTATTCAATGTAAAGAAGGGAGAGTTTCCGCTTGCGAATGGCCCTAAACTTCTGACTATTTTGTACGATTGTCGATATTCGATTGAAAACGCAACGGTACTCAAGCGTCGAAGCGAATAGAGTCGGCGCAAATAAGCCTCAATGACTATCGACTAACGTACAAATACCCCTTAACAATATTGATTTTCAGTTTTAATAGCTGTAGGAGAATATTATTTCAAACGCCTACAATCGACGGACAACACAATGGTTAACACCCATCCCATAGTTTGTTCTCGTGCATTTACCATTTCTTTAATTTTTTCCACAAATATACTCTATTGTCGTTAATAATGCAATCTTTGCGTCCCCGTCGAGACTATCTACAAAAAAAAATCGACAATTTCTCACGCTATCTTCATGGTTGAATACACAACTTATATCTGCAACGTAAAACTGTCGTTTTTCCACACTCTTTTCATGTCTTTTATTAAGAGTGTGCGGTTAACGGAAATCGAACCGACGTCCGGTTGAATACTTTTTACAACTACACTCTCTGTCGATCTTTGTCTATTTGTTTCTTCGCCAACTGTACATGATTTATGTGAAATTTTTGTGTCTTACCTGAATACACCGCAATAGGAATGTGAATTGTCGAAACCTTGATCGGGCGGTACGACACGGTTAAGAAATCTGGGTGTTAGAGCTAATGATGCCACCGCAGCTAATAGCCATTGATCGCCCAATTCACCAGCTTCGACGGCGAATTTCAGTGTGTCACCAGTGTTTTCGTTCACGAATCTTGGCCGTTGGCACATTTCCTGTTTTGGAAAATAATGTTGTGTGAGAGGAAATTGGATTTTTTTTTCTCGAGAAATATAGAAATTCCCTCGAGTTACAAAAATTTGTTCCGTTAGAAGTGAATGTGTGTGTATGTGTTTAATTTTATCAAAATTGGTTATAATGTCGACGTTGAGGTCAAAGTTGATGAGAAATGTGTGTTTTTGTTGTAAAAGAAGCGTGTGTTTGTGTGCTAGATATGTCTAATTATAGTTTGTTGTAATAAAAGATTATTTATCAAAGGATTTATGTGCACGTAAGGGAAATTATAGCGTTTCTGGGTGTTGTAAAACTGTTGTTAGATCTGAAATTTTGTAAAGTTGCTGAAAATCAGAATTTGGATTGTTGACGGATTTCTCATAAAATTCACGAACTTTCAAATCAGCCCAAAAATTGCCTTTACTCTAGTAAATGACCTGAGAAATTAGAGCAACTTTGAAGAACTTAAAAAATTTGGTCTTGTCTCGTTTTTTAGTAGCTTAGGGGAATTTTTAAGTAATTTTTTAGTATTGCCAACAACATGGATCCACTTTCTGAACTTTTTCGATTGTTTCAGCGGCAACTGAAATAAACTTTCTCAATAATATTTCGAAATGAAGAAATTCTTAAATAAGCCAACAATTCTTTCAGGAACTATTTAATGCATGGAAAAATGTTTCAGAAGACTATTAAAAACGTATCAAATGACATATCTTATGCTTAAACTTCTAAAAAGAAAAATAAATCAGTTGACGGTAGAGGGAATATTTCTGAAAATTACTGGCTTAGTAGTAATTGTTCAGTACTGCCAAAAATTGAGAAGAACTAAAAGCTTGACAGATACATACTGAATTTCCAATATATTCCCAAATGTTCTTTAATTATTTTTGCAGCCGTTTCAGCGATTTTCTCGTACAACTAAAGCAAACTTTCTCAATTGTATTTTACATAAAGAACTTTGACAAACCTTTCAGTTAATCAGAAATTTGTTCAGAAACTATTTGTTCGATGGAAAGTTTTTCCAAATGGCTCCTGAAACTCTAGTAAATGCTATAAGATTTGAAGAAATCTTAAAAAACATTTACTGAATTTGAACGAATGCTTGAAACGTTCTTAAAGCTCGCCGTAATTTTTCACTGTGAACAAAAATTGAGTTGTTTCACTTTAAAATATAAAGGTTTTTCAAGTGATTAGAGACAACTGAAAGCTTGTTGAATACTGAAAACAACTTTTCCGATAGTAATTTTTATAAAGAACTTTAGTAAACTTTTGAGAATTGAAACTCGTTTAGAAACTGTGTGGGCGTTGGCAAGATTTTTCAGAAAAATGCTGAAACTCCAGTAGATAATATAAGAATCTGTAAAAATCTCAAACAACACTTAGGAATTTGCGCTGAAACTTCTAAAAAGGAAAATAGACTAGAGTAAACCCTTCAGTTGTCTTGATATTTTGACGCCAGAATGAATTTTCGCAATGTTCCTGAAAATTACTAGCTTAGTAGTAATTGTTCAGTACTGCCAAAAGTTGAGGAGAACTAAAAGCTTGACAGATACATTCTGAATTTCCAATATATTCCCAAATGTTCTTTAATTATTTTTGCAGCCGCTTCAGCGATTTTGCTCGTACAACTGAAGTAAACTTTCTCAGTTGTATTTTACATAAAGAACTTTGACAAACCTTTCAGTTAATCAGAAATTTGTTCACAAACTATTTGTTCGATGGAAAGGTTTTCCAAGTGGCTCCTGAAACTCTAATAAATGCTATAAGATTTGAAGAAATCTTAAAAAACATTTGCTGAATCTGAACGAATGCTTGAAACGTTCTTAAAGCTAGCTAATGTGAACAAAAATTGAATTGTTTCACTTTTTTTGAGATTTAAATTAAAGTAGGTTTTGTAAAGAAAAATATAAAGGTTTTTCAGGAGATTAGGGAGAACTGACAGCTTGATGAATACTGAAAACTACTTCCCCAATAGTAATTTTTATAAAGAATTTCAGTAATCTTTTGTCAATTGAAATTCGTTCATAAACTGTGTGGGCATTGGCACGATTTTTCAGAAAAATGCTGAAACTCCAGTAGATAATTTAAGAATCTGTAGACATCTTAAACAACATTTAGGGATATGCGCTGAAACTTCTAAAAAGGAAATGAGACTAGAGTAAATCCTTCAGTTGTCTTGATAGTCTGACGCCAGAACGAATTTACGTTATGTTCCTGAAAATTAATAGCTTAGTAATAATTTTTCAGCATGTCCAGAAATTGAGTTGATTTACTCAAAATAAAATAGAAACATGGTCTTGCCGAGAGCTTGATAGATCCAGTCTGCAATTGCTGAATAGTTACAAGAGTTCTTTAATAACTTTTGTAATCGTTTGAGAGATTATGCTAGCCCAACTGAAATAAACTTCTCCAATAAATGACTTCCATAAACATTTAAATCAGTCAGAAACTTATTCAGAAACTATCTCATCGATGAAAGCAGTATCAAAAGACTGCTCAAACTGCAATAAATGATATAAAAAGAGAAATCTGAAAAATAGTTAGGAAATGCTCAGAAATTCCTGCGAAGAAGTAATTTTTTCGCATAACCAAAAAGTGAGTTGTCCCATTTTGCTTGAAAATGAAAAAAGGGCCTTGTAAGAATTCAACAAGTTTGGCAAGAGACTCGAATGAACTGAAAACTTTAATTATTTTACAATTGTTTCAGCGATTGTGCTCTCACAACTGAAACAAACTTTCCCAGTAGTATATTTCATAAAGTCGTGTAGTTGACTATTTTATGACTTCCACAATGCTCCATAAACTCTATAATAATAAAATAAAATAAAAGCCACTATCAATATTGTGATTCTTATCAAACTATAGTTCATTATCCTTTAATAACCAGTTTTCAGTTATTTTATATCGTTCATAGTTGGTATTAAATTTGAAATTACTCGTATTTATAAAAGGTGTAGGTATATATTTTTATTATTCAAAAAAAGAACTAAAGGAGTAGAAAGCAACCGAGTGAAAAAAAAATTGTTGATAAACACAACATAACGACAACAAAAAAGTGTTAATGTTTATTTATTTTATAATATAAATAATCCTTTCTCAACTTATAAAATATTTATCACAAATCCTTGATCTGTATAATGTTTCAGCGGCTTTACAACACAAAACTAACAACCACAACACCACAATTTACTTATTTACGACTTTAACACGTTCCATCTTACACCATTAAATTATTCCACAGATCCATACACATATGTGGTGTGTGTGTGTATATTATATCTTTAGATAATTTTCTATTGGAAATGATAGAAACAAGTTAGGTATTTTAATTTTCCTATCGTATATAAATTAAAATTAAAAGTTATAATTTCAGGATGTGCAAGTGTGAGTGTATAAAGCACTACAGGTTTTGTTAGTTTGTTTTTTGATTTATGTTTGACACGTGTTATGTTGGTGTTGTTGTTGTTGTTGTTGGTGTGTATATGTATTTAACTTACGTGCGGCCTCATCCATACAATCGGTTGTAATTGTGGCTTCTTATGATAATACAAGGCACGTGGTCCAGCTGGAAAGTCAGGATCTTCAAATAATGTGCCACGTTCACGACATGCACGACGTACGGCTTGATAGTTTTGTGGACAACGCCGTTGGCGTTCCTCGGTGCAATACCTTGAGTTTCACAGAAAACACAAATTAAAAATTTCCCCATAATTGCTCCTGTTTTTATTAAATTTAAACCACAACAAATTCGAATTTCGCGCAGGGTCTTTAAGCAAATTAATCAGAATTGTTGAAAAATACATTGCCTCTAAAGAAAGAAGCTTTTTCGTCTATGGGCCGATAAACGGTTAAGAATTAAAGACCAACGATCAGTTGCCGATAGTCGACCGATTCTTGGCCCGTGAATGGTTAAGTCAAATGGCCAGCAAATCACACGCGATCATTAGCCGGTTCTTAAGCGCGCAACGCTTCAGTCAGAGTCGGCTCAATATAATTTTGGGAATCTTGTTAGCAGTTGTGATCTGCTTAGGGCGCCGAACTATTTAAGTATGAAGAATATTAATTAATGGATAACGAAAGGGCGCATAAAACTCTTGTTTGCCCCGGGCGCAATTTAGTCTCGATCCGGCTCTGTAAAGAGCGATTGTTTATAGTTGGAACTTTGACTTAAGAGATTGAAATTAGTTCACAAACGATATAATGGAATGATGTGAAATTCCCCTATTATATTGTATCTTCTGAAAAAGTCTTACAAAGAATTCAGCAGATGTGTTTGCAGTTACGGTGAAACGTGATTTTTCCAAAGTTCTTTATAACCATAACGATTTTAGAAGATAATAGGGTTTCCATTACATCTTTTCTTACAATTACTGAATCTCTTGAGTTCCTTCTGCGACTACGCCAGTTAGGGGAAAACGTGGTGTTTTCAAAATTGTTCAAAAAACATCTGATTAAAGCAGGCCAATTATCGGAACAGTTTTCATGCCTTAAAAGGGACTTTTACTTTCATGTGGCCTCTAATAGTAATTAATGTATCAAGGGCGTAATGCCCATAACGTCTGTGGTGCACTTATGAGTTTATGTCATAAGTAAAAGAAGCAATTTAACTTTATTTTTGTTTTTTTTTAAATTTTTTCTTTGACATCTGAATATTTGAGGTTATGATCACATTTTTAATGACAGCAAAAAAGTTGTTCATCATAGCAACGCGCCTTAACAGCGGGCTATCCTTTTTCATAACGCCATCGCAACACCATAATTGCCCGTTGTCACGTAAACACTTATTATTTGCTTATTAATGCGATCGTTTTGATATCGATTATTAATTGAATAATATATACGAATGACATAAACTACTAAATTGAGTAGGTATCTTACAAACACTTTAAGGATTTGTCTAAAAAAAACTAGGATTTTCGAGGAGATTTCAACGTGCCGTTACACAACAAGCTTTTCTGTAAATCGTTCAGTAAACGAAAGCCTTCTGAAACTGGTCCTGAATTCACGAAAGCTATGCGTTTGAAATAAATTAAATCGAATGAAATTTAATATTTGATGGATTTATTTTTGTCACAATTTACAGGAATTTTCTTAATGACTTTCTGTAGAGTTTCCATCTTGTCCAAATGCACCTTCATCTCATTATATTCATTTTGTAATTTAATCAATTCCGCTTGATTTTCTAAAAAACAACGTTTGTAATTTTCAAGTTTTTGTAAATTCTCTAATTGTTGCTGTAAATTCTTATTACGAATTTCAATATGTTGATATTTCTCTGTTAATTTATTTTTCAAATTATCAATTGAACAATTCAAATCTTTGGTTGTTGTAATAATTTCACCATACGATGTAATTAATGGTAATGGATTGTATTGTTTCGGGGCATAAATTAATTTGAATTTTCTTAAATCACCAACTGCATGCAGCAGGAATGCCAATACGAATAAAGATAATGATAGGAAAAATACGGTACAATAGATGAACATTTTTAATTGATTGATTTGAAAACAAAATGACAGATCTCGGTATTTTTTTGATTAACAACCGAATTCCAGTCGACTTGATCTGTAAGATTGCATCACGCATTTATCGCTATCTTCATCTCGATCTCGACGCAATGAATAAGATGACAGTCTTGGTCTGTATCTCTATTTTAGAGGTGGGCTTTCTAGCATACACCTCCGGTAGTCGCAGGAGAAGGGTGTACCCTAGGTTTATAGATATCTCTCTTATCTTCATGACCGCCTCTTTTATTTTCTCTCTCTCTCTCATCTATATCACAACTCTCGATATGCCACGCCTTTGGATGGTTTAAGTCATATGAAACGACTCTCACTTAATAGTCAATTTTTTGATAAAGAATGTATTGTTAAAACCTTTGACTATAAAATTCTGATAGTTGAAAATTGTTTCAGCATCTTTCTATTACGCGACAATTTGTTAAACTTACGGCAAAAGGCAGAAGGGCTTAACCCTATAAATCTCTGTATCTCTATACTACTGCAAGAATTCATTTGAATCTGAAAACTGCTGAAAATTTATTTCGTTTCAGGAAGTTTGATAGAATTTGTACAGTTTCAGCAATTTAGAGTTCGTTGTGTGATAAATTTCCGCTAGATGCGAAAGAACTTTTCACAAGCCACGCCTGCAGACTTCTGAAGTTCTATGAAATTTCTTTCAGTTTTCATAAGTCCATCATATAGTTTTACAATCCTGAAAGATTCGAAATGTCTAGCTAAAATGATCAGCGATCGATAAATGCAGCAATTGCTGCAACTTTTGTTGTTGAATTTCCGCTTCGATCTTGATCGGTTTTCTATTTCATTTCGAATTGATTTTGAATGGAAATAATTACGAAACGGTAGTGTACAACAAGATCGACCAATCATCATCATCATCATCATTATATTTCTAGATGGAAAGATAATTTACGTAATATGGATATTAAATGAACTGAAGCCGATCGTGGAAAGTACCGTTTTCAACTTCTGATTCGATTTCCAGATGGTTTCTTACATTATCTCATATCGAACAACAACAACAATAAATCGTGTCGATTAGATTTTTGATGGACTTAACTTTCGATATAAACTGTAAATGTTACAGTGGCGGCGGCGGCGGCGACGGCGGCGCCGGTATCTTTCGTAATTTTGTAATCGATACAAGTTTGTATCTCTAATTCAAATTTAATTGCTTAAAGATAGCATGAAATGGGTCGTTTTCACTTTAATTAATTTCTTCTTCCGCTTGTATTGCAAAACAATTAAAGATAATAACTAATTCGATTTTAACGACTTTAATTGGAATTGTATTGTTTATAATCGATCGGAACAAATTGTTTTGTTTATATTTTTAAAAAAAGAAACTTTATGTATTAACGAAGCACAACATTCATGCAAAATCGCAATTTAGGTGCAAACGAAGGCAATCACGTTAATATTTACGGTCAACTTAAACTCTAACGGAATCAGATTTAACATGCACTAATAATAACGTTAACGTATGCGTACGGCTGGAACGGAAGACCTTCCGAATTTCACACAAAAAATTTGTCTGTTATAATGAATCGTTCCCAGAATATTTCGATTTAATCACCATTTACGTAAAGTAATTAATCTCAATACTAGCGAGATTTCCACTATGATTAAACAATTATTGAGAATTACTTTAATTATTTCTGTAATCAACGGAGTTTAATTAAATGGTTTGTTTTAATTAATTAATTAGTTAATTAAGTACACAAGAATATTGAGATAATTATTAGTATTGTAAGTACCACCGCTGGTCGGTTGGTTGAAGCATAAATCAGCTATGAAATATTGATTTCGCATCAGAAAGTATTTGAATGGAATTGAGCACGCATCCAACATGATTTTCCGTTAATTTACACACGTTTCGATAAGTTGTACACGTGACGGTATCCGGTTCCTGATCGATACCTTCTAACTCAATCACCACTATTATCAAATCATTCGATAGCGAGTGAATAGAGATAGAAATTAAGGTCAAGATTCGTGTAGAATTCAATGTATACAGAACAAAAAATTAACACATAACTTACCTAGATAATGTCGATTGTTTATCTTCGGGTTTCACATGGCCGTTCATCCAAACTCGACCACCACCATTATTATTATTATTATTGCAGCCTGAAATCAATCAAACAATACGAATAAGAGAACAGTTAGTTAATAGAATAGAAGAGACGGTATTTTTCCTATGAAAACATTGTGGAAAACCGGCAATATTTACCGTTATCACTACAAGAAAGGTAAATTTGTACAAGACATAGCGAAACCGGAGAAAATTAAATGGAAAAATAAATTTTGTAAATTGGATAGAAGTTTAATGGGCAATCGAGCGTATAACTCGAAAATCGTCCCAGTTTATTTGCTTAACGATTTACGTAATTCCACCGACAAAGTGCAAATTTCACAAAAAAATATAAATTCAAAGAATTTGCTGGAGATTTCGTAGTTCTCATCAAATTCAGCATGAAATGTAGCTTTTTTTGTGTAGCTCCTATTTTGCTGAAATTCATCGCGTTAGTGGAGACTTCAATGTTCAATCAAGCAAGAAACGTTGATAGTTAACTCCAGAAAGTTGGAAGAAATTTGGTTAAGACAAAAACAAATTTCTATGCAGGAGGCGCAAATTTGTGAAGGCGCAGAGCTGCATCGTGTAATAAAATCGAAACCTGTCAACTTGGCATTCGTGTTATTGATCGAAAAGGAATTTAACAAGAGCTGTTGAGTTTTACATTAAAGGCTCGAAATTTTCTGTATTGTGTCGATTTTTTGAATGCAGATTCAGTCGTTTTGATGTTATTTAAGCAAAATTAACAAAAATATGATCTATCGAGTGCATTTCTGTAACTATTGTTAAGCTGGATCCACTCAATAGAGCTAGTCTCAGTTAAGTTTCGCTCCACTTTCGGTTCAAACGAAAAATAATGGATCACTATGGAGCTGTGGACTGGCGGTAGTGTGGTAGGGTTGAATCCAGAAAACTTGGCTGTGATTTTTGATTTTCTTGCCCTGACAATCCGCCATTGAGAATGGAAGTTGAAAATTCAACTCAAGCAGCTTTGACCGATTTATTGAAATTGAAATAAAAATGAAATAAAGACAAATTGAGCAGTATTGCTGCCGAAAACAAAACAATGTAACATTTTATAAATAAGCTTGTTATGAATTACAAAAATGAGCCAGAAACAGTCAGAAAATTACCACAATAGAGATTTCCGGGATTGAATCACGAAGATATGCTTCAAATTTACAACCTACACTCAATAGAAGAAAAACTAGTACTTTTTTTGGATTGTTTTCTCTTAAATAGCTTCAAAATGACTCAATCCGCATAAACAAACCAGAGCATATGCTCCCCTTTGAAACATAGTTCAATCTAACTGGATTCGTTCTTTTCAGAAGTTCAATTCTTGCTCGAACTGGATAGGTGGGAATGAAGCGGAAGAAACTTTCATAAAACTAACTCCAAAATTGTGAAATTCAAAGTCTTTCAAAATACATCATATCTCTGAAAAGTTGGGAGATAGCACCTCGTGCTCTCGCGGCGTTGAGGTGCTCTAGACCACTGAGCTCGAAGCAAGTAGTTTGAACTTAGTCCGAGAGATAATTATAGTCCGTCGATAGCTCAGTGGTCTAGAGCACCTCAACGCCGCGAGAGCACATGGAGACCTGTGGTTCGATTCCCGGTCGTCGGCTTGAACATTTCTCGGACTAAAAACTGGCGATCAAAATGTCTCTTTCTTTTCAATTAATTATATTGATTCTTAAGTCGATATTCCGGCGGCGTATTGTAAAATCCGTCATCTAGAAAGCTGCATAAGTCTTGTCGTTTTAACAGTGGCTGTTTTTGTAGCTCCTGGCTGTTTTCGTCTTCCCCGGCTGTCACAGTGTTTAGCTCAGGTCAGTCCCTTGGTTGTAAAATATCTGAAGATTTCAGGCAATAAAAGACTTCAAAATATTCACCGTTTTACGATCTGCCTAGTCATTTTCTAGATGACGGACAAGGCGCGACACGGGTAATAAAACTGCGCGCGGCATGCCGCATAAATGGAATGTAGGGCTTAGAATTTCCCTTATAAAAGCAGTAGAACTTGATCGATATACTTGTTAGCTATGTTCCGACTTTTTGAAGACACACTGTATGTTCCTTAACTCGGAAGAATTCGGAGATATAAAAAAGAATCTCTTGGGAACTGAAAACTACAAAATAAAATTTATAAAATTCACAAAAATTCGGTAAACAAACCCGATATAAAAATGGATAAATCAACTGATTAACGGAACGAGATTTAATTTCATTTGCTTAAAACTTCCATCAAAAGTCCACTATTGACTTACTAACAAGCTTAGAGTCTGTAGAGTTCTTTGGAGAATTTCATGCGTGATTCAGCAACGAATCGTTCCACATTTTCCATATAAAGTTATTGAGGCAGTTGAGATTGAAAATGAAAAATAAAGAACTCGCGTTATTATTGATCAAATAGAAATTCAAACAGAAATTGTCTGGTAGTTTACACAGAAAGCTACATAAATTGTAGATTATACATACAAAAAGATGCGAAATATGATAATTGTGTCACAAGTGTTACAAGTTTTCTCTATTGGAAAATCTCCGTAAACAACAAAGAAGAAAACTACCAAGAATTTCTAAATGCGATTAGAATCGAAATAACAAAACTGTAACATATTAGATGCCGTTAACTATATGAGAAATTGTGTTTCAAACATCAATTGTATTCAAATTCGACATAATATTACCACTTTCACTAGTCGCCAGTTGTTGTTTCCTCCTTGTGTTGCTCTAAAGAATGAAATTTACACTTGACACTTTGAATTCTATTAGACAGTTTTTTTTCTAATTTTATTTGCTCCTCTTGCAATTAACAACAAGACAAATTAATTCTTTATCGGATAAAAAATAATTCCCAGGACCTTTACAAAGACACACACGTCCGCTCTAATTCGTTTCGAGGTCGGTGCAGTAAAACAATTAACAAAACTAGTGGGGTAACTGTATTCTATTTCTACCATTTTTTTTTCATCATTTTCTATTATTTTTGTTTTAATTAATTAATATCTAGGTAATTGTTTTATTTTACTACACATAATAATAACAGTATTATTGATAATTGTTCTAAACATAATAGCGTTACATTTGCTTGTTTTTGATGTTAATGGGTTGAATCAGTTTAACACAATTCTGTGTGAATCTTGACCGTTATCATCATCTCTATTTTGTTCTTTTTTCTTGTGTTTGTTTTTTATGGTACCGGTTCAATTATCATATTGTTAGTTTAGATACGTTCTAATGTTCAAAAGTCATTTGATAATACAACCTTGTTAGTTTGAATTAATATGCATTATCCTTGATAGTTTCATTAATAAATTGATGTAATCATTTGTTAATTAATTTCCAAGCTAACTTGATTGTTGTTGATGCTGTTGGAATATAAATTAACTAGTTATAAGGCTGTTCCATAAATTACCATTAATTTTCCGATTTTTTCGCCCTTATTATGCGGCAAATTTCCAATTAATTTACAGCTTGTTTTTTGAAATTTTGCGGTCAATTATGTAGTTTTATTAATTTTCTATTGCGTGACGATCGATTTATTTATCGTGTTTTAATTCCAAATTATAGGAAGACTTCGACTGCCTTTCAAAACAGTAACTTTCAGAAATACAGTAAATACAAGAAACATCTTCGTTTTGATTATTCTAATTTATATATATGTATATATAAAACAGTTATAACTACAGTAAAGTACAGTTTTACGTTATGCTTCTATAAGTTTTTTTGCATTAAATCAAATAAAAATTACTGTAATCGCTATAAAAGCCCATCAATTAAAAATTATCTAATTCTCTGTAGAATTAACCATCATCAACTTGGCTATTTTTTTTAATAAGTTAAGTTGATTTTCAATTGGAAAGGAAAAAAAATGGTAATGAATAGAAAAAGACAGGCAAGTGGTAGAAGCAATTGCTTTATTTTTCAGTTCGATAGACTGAAACGGTTATTAACATTCCAATTTTACATTAATAATCACGTTATTCGTAAATCGTATCATTATTTTAAAAGAAAATACACATATCAGACATTAGAATTTGATTTTTAATCGTACTATTATTTTCTCTATGAATAGTAAATGCTGTTATTACATAGATATATTTTTTCCTCAGTTTCCGTACACTTGTCCGAATATTCTTCGACGTTTAGTTCAATAGAGTTTTTAGGAAGTTACTAGGTTGATTTCGAACCGGATGAAAGGCAATAATTTTAGTCATTTTTATTATTTAAGCCTTGACTTTGAGAATTGTTAATAATCGTCTTAAAATAAAGATTATCAGTTATATTATTCCATAATCTCTACGATACACATAATTTTATTAAAAATACTTCAAGAACTTAAACTAGCTCAGCAAAAGTCCTTTGGTCTTTAGGGGCTTAGGTGACCTGGTCTAAGTTCTTGAGGGTTGTATAAGAATATTTTCATAATTGAAGAAGTTGTAAAAGAGGGGCCGATTGTGCTGAAACAGTCTGTATAAATTTAGGTGTCGCTGAAAATTACACTGTAAAAAATCGAGAGTGAATCCGGAGTGAATATTCACTCCCATCACTCGGAGTTCGGAGTGAAAATAAAAAACAACTCTTGCTCGGAGTAAACGGGGAGTTTTTTTAGTGGAGTGATTTTCGGAATAAATATAGATGGCGTTCAAAGATATTTAATAAAAAATTATTTCAAAATTAGAGCAACATTAGTATTTCCCAATGCCATTTTCTGGTTTTTTATTTATATTATTAATAATAATTTAATAACAATGAATAATAATAATAATGAATGAATAAATAATAACTAGGTATAATATAAACTATTTACATTTAATCTTAGACCTGAAATTCATCCGGATTGAGTATTATAAATAATTATAAAAAACTTTTTCCGGAGTGAATTTCACTCCGGACGGGGATAACTTAATTAAAAATCATCCACTCCGCAGTTCACTCCCGATTTTTTTACAGTGTATGTTCCGGCGTCAGTCCAATTGATTGAGTAATTATCGATGTTTTTCACGTTTCTTCATCCGTTTACAAATTATCATAAATAATCTTTCAAAATTAAGTCAGTTCGAATTTTTCAGAAAAACAATCCAGAAAATTAACAATATTTACGACTAAAGCCGACACGATTTTTGCATTTAATTTTCCATTAACTTTTCAATTTTCTTTTATACCTTAAAAATTGTCATAATAATAATGATCTGTAATCTTATCTTATTCCATACCGCTTTCTAATTTCACTGGAAAATCGTATTAGATTGCTTTATTCCATTGAAAATTACCCTTATTTTGTTTCGAGGGGTTGATTTCGTCCCAGACTCGTTGTAATTCATATAATATAATTCCGGATTTTTTGCCGGTTCGTCCATCCGCTTAAAGACTATAATTACTAATAGCAAACAAGAAAAGAAGGGTTGCCTGCTATTATTATCGCCATAAAGGGTTGGATTTATAAATATTCGCTCTTATCATTGTTAGCGTTTTAAAATTAATTTTCAAGTCATCAGTGGGGTGAAAAATGACGGCAATACCATAAAAGAGGGTAAATGAATTCGACAATAAAACTTTTACTATTGTTCGTCGTCTTATTGTGGTGCAAACACCCTCAATCCACTCGTCAGTAATTTTTCTAAAAAAATTCTATAGAAGAATTGATAATTTTTCCGAATATACCAGCCATTACTTGATTAAAATCATCCCCACCGACTATAAATAGATTTAATCGAACTATTCCCCCTGTTGTAAAACATAATTCACCCCCGAAATAGAATTGATTAGGTTTCGAATAACTGGGTTGAAATAAACATTTATTAATACGAAATTGGAATTTGTGGTATTTTTCAACAATAGAAAATTATGATTGAAGGGTTAGAACAAAATTAAATGACACAAACTTATCAACCCTTTAACATATAACCTTAAGGGTTTGTACTTTGTGTTTGTAGAGAATTCGGATGGAAACGTGCCGACAATTGAACAAACTTCCACCTTGGGGATGGTGGAAACGGCACGCGTCTCTTCACCACCACCCCAACCATTCGCAAGATTATTAATTAGAATCATTTGAATTTTGGGGGTTGTTGGTGGAAAAATATCGATTCACATAATTGTTGGAACAAGCTTTAATACAGGGTGAATAATAATCAAAAATACACCTTTATTGCTGCTACCACTACCGTTTCACAATGTCAAGTTAATTACAATCGCACCCCATTGACTAGGAGTAAAAGTGGTGCACTGATGTCTTTGAACATTCGGTAATTAACCGGAAACCACAATTGAACGGTAATTTTCCCAGGATTCTCATTGGTGAATAGGGGATGACATTACTTGAACAGCTGTTGATCTGTTAGATACAAGTCTCTTATTGTCAAACAATACCATTTTCACCCCTGCACAATAATATTGACTTCGAAACGATTCACCCTTCGAAATTTTAATTCGCAGTATTTATTCAAAATAATTCGAACGTTAACAACTTTCAAGATCTGGACAATTTGTAATCATCCCTTATTGCATAATTGTCATTTAAATAATCAACAGACATACACCCTTATCTATATCAATTTATTTATCGCTTTGTCTACCATTTTGTTATCATTGCGTAAAGGGGTAATAATTTATGGTCGACTTGAGGACGGCTCTAAATGCTGAGAGAATCTTAAAGGTAATTTCAATCTGCCAACCCTTAGAGGGGGTTGAGTTCTATAATACCTTTAGAAGGTTTAATATGGGGTGATTGATAATTAAAAATACACCTTCATTGCTACCACCAACGTTTGAAGTTAATTACAGTTGCACCCAATTGACTAGTAGTAGAAGTGGTGCACTGATGTCTTTTAACATTCGGTAATTAACAATTCAACGGTAATTTTCCCGAGCATCTAATTGGAGAATAGGGGATGGCATTACTTGAACATCTGTTGATTTGTTACAAGTCTCTTATTGTCACCCCTGAACAGTACATTCACCCCCTGAAATTTCGACTCTCAATATTTGTTCGAAATAGTTTGAAATTCCAAACAACAATTTTCCAATTAAGAATGGCTAAGTTGTAATCATCCCTTATCATATAATTGTCATTTAAATAATCAATAGGGGCACTCTATCGGTATCAACTTATTTATAGCTTTTTCTTTATTGTATTATCATTTGGAAAGGGTCGATTTGAGGACGGATCTAAATGCTAAGAGAATTTTAAACGTAATTACAATCTACCGATCCTTTCTAGAGCGACCCTAACACATACAATTAGAAGAGGTTAAGTTAATTGGAGTAATCGCCCCCTATTCAAGAGGAAAAGTAGTCGAAATGTGTTGCTTTTGAAAATTTGAAGGCAATTAACCGGAAACCGAACTAAACCGAAATTCTCTCAAGAACTAGAGAAGTTGATGACACAATTATTCGAGCACATTTTGATCTGTTACTAACCCTTTATTGCCAAATAATCCCCCAAGTTTCAACCCTTTAAATTCTTCTCCAGAATAGTCGGAATATTGTGGCAGGACTTTTCAAAATCGTTTATAATCTTCCCTTATAATTCATCATTCGCCAAGATTCTGACTCGATTGTTTGTTGTTTTTTTTTTGTCCATTGTTCCGTTGCGTTGTCCTTTTGAGGTGAAGACGAGTTGGTAATTTCCATGAAAACCTGTTGTTTATAATATTTGCAATTGCCCACTATAATTGTTAAGGTCAAACCAGGTAATAGTGTTACATAATTCAACCGGAAATTCTATTCGAAAATTTCCGGTACGACTCGATAACAATCAAAAATCAAAACTAAAAAAAACAAAACAGTTTGTATCGATAGCCATACACGTGCCCATTTTCGAAATACGTGATAGATTTTTTTAATCGTACCGTCCGTATATTCTCTTAATATCTAATTATAGATATAATGCTTGGCCATTGGTAGGCAGATAAATTCAAGGTTCGTCTTCATCCTTACCATCATCATCATCATCATCATCATCATCATCATCATGATTATTGTTGTTCTTGCTATTATTATAGAGTTTTATTTTTAGATGAATGTTGACGATTGTGAAATCGACTCCTACAATCATTGATGTTCATTTAAAATCAAAAAATGTGTGAAGTGATTTCATTGTGGCCTGCAAAAATTCGAAGGCTACACGTTTGATCGCCTATTGAAATCACCAACAAACATCAACAACGACTTCATGGCCACCATATATTCAATCACGATTAGTTAATGACATGCCAACAATAACTAAATAGCGAGTGAGACGTTATTGTTTAATCACCTGTTAATATGGATTACGTGAAAAATTTTCATGAATTATGTTGAG
Source organism: Epicauta chinensis (assembly GCA_021725515.1). Lineage (NCBI taxonomy): Eukaryota > Metazoa > Arthropoda > Insecta > Coleoptera > Meloidae > Epicauta > Epicauta chinensis. The sequence continues at coordinate 69,441 of JAEDXX010000144.1, forward strand.
TGGATGAGGTTGCAGGAAATTTTCGCTTGTTTGATAGAAAGATGATATGTCGGCATAATTTCTCTCTCTCTATCTTTGCCTCAGTCAATGTATACAATGCACTCATTAACATAAATATGCACAAGTATGGGTTTTGTGTTATAGTTTCGACACACCCTAGTCACTTGACTGACAGAATGTAATTAAAATAAATATTAACGCCGTTTTGACGATAACATCAAGGGTGGACGTTGCTTTATAATTCTTCCCATCTATTTTCTCATTTAAAATCAATGTTGGTTGGTTGTGCGTGTATATGTGTGTGTGGCATTGTCTTTGTTCGTTTATCCAACAAAAGTGGAGCTTTTCTATGCCAATCTTGGCATCATACACACGCACACATATCAAACACGAAATGTCTCCAACTTCTATTACCCATCATGTTTGATTGTTGATAGTTGTGGTGGCCGGTTCTCCTTTTATATATAACACACAAACAATCCAACTGTTTTATGTTATAAAAGTGAGTGAAAGAGAGGCCGCAATAATATTGTGTCGACTATACATATACTCTTGTGTTGTGTATTATAACAACAACAACAACAACAACAACAAAACGTTAATGTTTCTTATGCGTACTTGATTGTTGGACTCTTGTCATATTTCAGGGTATATACGGTTTGAAATGTTTCCGCTTTTTATAATAGGTACTAGAATCTATCTATGGTAATGGACTACATTGACGTAATACAAAATAGACACAAATTATATGAAAACAAACAATAAACTCGGATTATTATTGCAACAAAAACTGTATGTGAAAACAAAAGAGAGAGAGAGAAAAAGAAAAATAAATATTTGAATTGTTACGTAATTTGTATACGTAGGTACAGAAATAAAAACTAAACAAGAAAGAGAAACAAAAAAAAATACACACAACTGGATAGAAAAACAACAGAATTTGTAAAAATTTCATGGAGACTTCAATAGTCGATCAAGCAAGAAACTTGAAACTCGTCAACGCCACTTCCTGTTGTTATTAATATTTGTCGATTTTTCAACTAGATGCGTTTTTTTTTTGTAACGGTTAAACAATAAAACTGTTGGTAATTTCAGAACGTGTCAAAATCTGAACTTGTCCAAGTTCATTTGAAAGTTTCTCAGCAATTAGGCAGAAAAACATAGATTTTAATGTTTGACATTTCTGAAATTAGCAATCGCAAAAGGGTTTTTGTAATTAATGGGAAATTAGGAACATTGCCAAAATCCGTTAGATCTCGACAGTTGGTGGTGTTAAAAATAATTTTCAAACTGAAATTTCGACATTTTCTGAGTGTTTAGACGGCGAAAACTGGAAAGTTTTGGTGAAAATGATTGATTATGTGTAGGAAAAGAAATTCTTGATTGAAAACAATAGGAATTGAAAGCGAAATGGTCAGAGATTGCTTGATTAAAAGTGACATGTTTGCAGTTTAATCACCCATTAAAGTCGCCAGGCGTCTTGAGAAAATACTAATTAACCGTGTGTTTTGAAAACATTGAAGAAATCTTGATTCGAACAAACTTTATCGCGAATTATATTCTGCCCGTATCTTCAGTAATCGCTGAAGGCACCAGATGCTTCGAGAAAAAAAAAACAATTTTTACGTGTAAACTTGCAAAATAAATCAGTTTAAGGGACGATTTTACAATCGAATTATACCGAAAAAAATCCTATGCATTGTTAGAGAACGATAGAACCTTTTCTCTTCGACCCCAGAATATTTGAATTCTTGTCACGCAGCGCTTTAACTTAGCACAAAATCTTGTGTCAGAGCTGTCGATATTGAAAGTGGAAACAGAACATGTTACTTAATTCAATGTTTGCAGTTTGAGTAGGTACCCTAAAAATACTAAGTAGTGGCTTATTTGAAAAGGTAATCTTAAGAAATCTTGATTTTTGGTTCAGATTACAAAACGAATATCTTCGTTAAAAAAATTGCAGATGTTTCAAAGAGCGATTAGACCACGAACCTTCTTTTCAGTAATGAAATTTCTGATACTTTTTCTACCTGACAAATTTTAGACCCTGAAATAGAATAGAAAGATGTTTTTTGGTTCAAATAGACAGGTATTCTAGAATTCGTCAAAAATGCAAATTTTCGAGAACGATTCAGAACGATCAGTCGATGAACGTTTTTCAGCAGGACTTCTAATTATTTTGCAAAAAAAAATAGAACCTTACAAGACACCGTGTTATATAATTGCAAGAGATTCACGATTTTTGAATAAAAAAATTAAAAGTGCATGGAACGCCGCGCGTTAGAAGTGAAACTTTTTAGGCTAGAGATGAAGTTCATTTTTAGGATTAGGATATGGTTATGTGGGACTCAATTAATGAATTATTTACTTTCTGTCGTTGCCTGAAGGCTCGATTTTTTCTGCAGTTGTCTTTTTCTGCATTTCACTTATCTCAAGACAATATTCATCTAAATACCTATAATTTAACGCCATTAATTAATTTGTAAATACAAAAATCATAAATTGCGGTAGGCCAAATTTTAGTTTCGTTCCAGAGGGCGCTGTAAATCAATCAATGATACCAACTTTAAACCCTAGTGTTTATTTTACACAGTTGGCAGAACTGACAGAAAGAGTGGAAACGACGCTATGGCAACGCCTCCATTCTTGCCCCTCACCTGTCTATTAGTGGGGAAGGGTTTCCCCTCACGCGGTCCTGCATTTTCGTTACGCTTTGAAGAAATTTACTACCGTACCGCTCCTAAAGAAGTTTCACTTCAAAAAGTCCAAATGTGAAATCTGAATTATCTGTTAAATTTGCCAGGCACCTTAGGAAAATATTAATTATTTGCTAGTTTTGGAAATGTTGAAGAAAATTCGATTCAAACAAACTTTATCGTGAATTGTTCGGTCCATATCTTCATCATCGAGAATGTCTCGGAAAAAGGGTCGTAAAATAAGAGATTTTCATTGAGGATCATGAAAAAATTATAGAAAATTTCGAAGAAATACCTACTATAAAAGGATTAGATCACGAGCCCTCTTGTTTTGGTTAATCAAGGTTTTCATTATTTTGCAAAACCCTCAAACTGTCCAAAAAATTTGAGATTCTGTAACAAAAATTTTCTTGATTGAAAGGGACAGTTCAACATTACAAAGCTTCCTAATAGTTTGAAAAATCTTTTGAAGGAAAACTTCTTTAGGCGCGATATGGTAGTAAAGTTTTTCAATATGTAACAGACAGCTGAGAGGGAAGAGTGGGAGCGTTGCCATGGCGTCGCTTCTACTCTGCCAGTTCGGCCGACTGTGTAAAATAGACACAAGGGTCTAAAGTTGGTGTCATTGATCAATGTACAGCGCCATCTGGAACGAAACTAAAATTTCAAGGCTTACCGCGATTTATGATTTTTGTATTTATAAATTAACTAGCGGACTTTGTCCTGCGCATTCGTTGGTTTATATTCATAAAATTAACAATATTCATTCTATTAATTAAATCATAATCTGGCAAAATATCGAAATGTTTGAACAAATTATTGTTTAATTGTAAAACGTCAAAGAAAGTGAGGTGTGAATCCCTGTTATTTACATTTTAAAATGAAAATTTATAAATTAATTAATGGCGTTAAATTATACAGTTGCGATCAAAAAAGTGTGGACGGCGTTTTTTTGAAATGTAGAAAAAGACAACTGCAGAAAAAAATCTAGCCTTCAGGCAACAACAGACAGAAAATAAACCAAGAAATAAATGAACTTCATTTCTAACCTAAGAAGTTTCACTTCTAATGCGCGACGTTCCACGCACTTTCCATTTTTTTTCCAAAAAAAGGAAACACAAAAATAAACAAATTTTCGAGATCCTCAACTTTTTCAGTAAATCTCACCGTTAGTTAATTACAAGAGATTCTTCATTCCGAAACAACAGAGTTTGAAAGTGAAATAGGAAGATGTTGCTTGACTCAAAGTGGCAGATTTGCAGTTTAATCACCGATTAATGTCATTGCATCTAAGTAAAACCTTAATTAATGGTTTATTTCAAATCAGCTTACAATTCTCGTGGTGATTTCAATGCGTGATTAGAGACTAAACTCTACAATAATTGAATTATTAATTGTTCAAATCGTTAATTATATTGAGAATATGGAAATTATCCTAATAGATCTACATTAAATTAGCAATAAAAGAGTCAAGTGTTAAATAATGTAGAATAAGCGTGGCGATTTCAACGCTCGATCAAACAAGCAAAACGAATTTCTCACAGTTTTTCCTTCTAAATAATTAACAGTAATCGATTTTCGAGTACTAGATGAGTTGCAAATATCGATACAAATTTTTCGATGTTAATGCCAAACAAATTCGTTTGTATTTTATATTTTTATTTATAATCGTGCATCCGTAATAAAACGATAAAAGTGTTAGCTTACAAAATATCATCAATTCGAAATGATGAAGCGTTAAATTCTATTTCAAGATAATGGAATTTATAACCATATTCTAGTTGTCGGTGTGACTGATCGTTAAAATCTCCAAGAAACGGAGATAATTTTGTAGTTGGAGATGCATGTTTCTTTTTCGAAAATTATCATTTTTATGATGCCTCGTTCAACTGCCGCTTAATTAAGTGTTGAATCGTAATATTCTTCAAATCATGATTATCCGAATTGAAATTGTTGTATTTCTAAGATTATTTGAAATAATTTGTTTTGTTTTGAATCGAACGAGATCGTGCCTTTAATCAAGATCAAAGCAGAAATGCCGTAATACTCTTCAACTTCAGATTGAGATATATATTAAACGTTTATGTGCTGTTTGGATGTGTGTGCATCGGTCTCATTTGCATAAATGTTTTGCAACAACATCAATGTCTCAGCCACGACAGCCGTGTACGCTTTAATATCTAAAGATGATCTTTTTGAAAATGTAGAAATTAAAAGTGACATGATCTGCCCACAACACTAGAGGCCCAACCGACTGACATCTTCAATTATTATCATCATCACTATTATTATCGTTACAACAAAGTTTTTTTTTTGTTGTCGAGAGAAATCGAGAAATAGTTTCAGGTTCTATCGAGCAAACGTTTGTTGCTAGATCAGTGATTGGAGAAATTGCACAAATTTATCACAAAGCTAAAACAATTCCAGCTATTGTCGTTCGATACTTATAAACAGGCAACCAGTAACCAAGCTATAAGGTACTACAATCTTAATGACACCGAGTTACGATATTATAGAAGGAATGCGAACTGTTTCCATATCCGGCGTAATTTATACTCAAAGACCTACTTCTATAGAATGCCTGGGACATAGAAACGTAATACAAGGGCGAACTAAACAACATCAATACACAATCTATCTCGTTCTTTGTCTGGTTGTGTCTTCGTTTCTACACCATTATCATACAATTTCATTAATATATAAATACAAGTAGATAAATGGATGATTTCTTGAAATAATAGTAATGGAAATAATAAAGAGACAAAGAGCGTAACAAAAAAAAACCATAACAATCATTGCAAATAGAAGTTGAACAGAGAGTGTGATCGTGACTTGGAAAAACTTTCATTGTCGTTTCGCACGACGACGTATAGACCGATGAACAAACGCACACACCTATTGAACGATAAATTCTCTCTCTTTCCTTCTATTCTCGGGCCCATTAGATAAACATCTCACCGTATCGTATTATCAGAAATGGTTAGAGATATAAACCGTTGACTACTATTACCTTTAGAATCGAATAATATAAGGAAATTAATGGTTGAAACGCGCAGTGGGATTAATTAGAAAGAAAATTGTAACTATAGATCGATTCGATGATTATCTGTGACGACAATCACTCAATACTCTGTGGATGTGTGTGTGTGTTAATTAAATGTTAATCAAAACAAAAGAAATGGTTTGAATTCGAACAATAGGAATTGAAAGTGAAATGGGAAGATTCAGAGTGGCAGGTTTGCAGTTTAATCACCTGTTAAAGTCGCTCAGTATCTTACAAGTACATTAATTTACGCCTTAATCCGTCGAGATTAGATGGTCTTTAAGTTTCCGCTTTTAATTGAAATTTGTTTTATTTTCCATTTGACGATAAATTTTTTAAAGGAAAAATTAATGAAATTTATGAGTTTTTGAGGAGACATCAATGGGTGTTCAGACAACGAACCTTAATGTACTGTTTCCGGTTGCAAAATCGGTAGTCTTATCATGAATATTTCATTAAAAAGAAAAGAAATTGAAAGTGAAATGAACAGAGACTGTTCAAAGTGGTAAATTTGTAGTTTAATGATTTGGGGATTGTGTGAAAACCGTAATAAAGGATTTCTGAAAGCGACTTAAATTTTAAATTAGTAATGATAACATGGGGGCGCCAATAAAGTCTCGCGCCCCGGGCGCCAGTTATGTTCGCTACGTCGCTGACTTTAAGGTACTGTCAAAGGAAGACAGTTTTTTGAGAAAAATAATAAATTTGTAAAGAAAATTATATTCTAACTTATCAGTTTTTGAAGAGACTTCAATAAGTGATTAGACAGCTAACCTTGCTGTAAGCTTCCGATTTGCAAAGTCGCTAGATACTCTCTTTTTTGGAAAAGTCTCATAGAGAAATTGAAACAAAAACTAAATTTTTGGGTGCTCGACATCGAAAGCTCGGTTTGAGATTGTTGAATAGGATCTACTCAACATTTTGAATAGCCACCAGTTGCCAAATCGTCAATTTTTTTGGAAACGTAAGCTTTATACTTGAAAATGCATTTTTATTGAAAGCTTCTTTGGTACTATCGCCCAAAATTTTGTTTTTGAAAGCTTTCTGTAAAAATAGTCCGTCAAGACGCTCTCGATTTGAATCGTTAGAAACTGAAAGTGAAATGGGAAAGTAATGCTAAATTCAGAGCGGCAGGTTCGCAGTTTAATCACCCGTCAAAGTCACTGAATGTCGTGTGAAACATTGTGGTTGATTTAGAAAAAAATAGAATGCAGTTAAAAAAAAACAACAAACTTCAGTTGAAATTTATTTGTAAAATTACCTGAAATCTGCAAGTATTTAAGAAAATTTTCGAAGATCTGAATTGTATTTTGTAAAATATCCAGAATTTCAGTAAACCCCTGTCTAATTAGAGTTAATTTCGAGGAAGTGAAATTTTGTTAAACAATGGATAAAGTAAAATCGTTGCATGCTTTAGAGAGTCACATTCTGTCTTTAATCAGCTGTCAAAATTCCTGAAAATTTTACTCAATTACCTAATTAAGTTTTTCTACAAAATCTAGAAAATCTAGACTTTTCGTTGCGTATTTTAAGTGAAATTCTCTGAAACTCGTCAAGTAACTGAAATCCAGTCATTTTGGAACTGTTCAAAATGTATCAGTCTTTCAGGATAATGTTGATATCTACCTACATATTTTTTTTTGAACAATTGAGACTGAAAGTAAAGATATTGCGTGAGAGTAGTAGATTAGGTAATAGTTTAATCTCAAAAAAATGTAGAAAAATTTCAGTTTTTCATGGAGATTTCAATAGGCGATTAGACAGCGTTCCTTCACTGATAATATTTAAGACAACAAAATATTCAGTATTTTTGGTAGAAATATCGTGTTTTTTAAAGAACAAACTTAATATTATTGGAACAATAGAAACTTAAAGCGAAATGCGACGATTTAAGCGTCAACATTTCAGTTTAATCACCTGTTAGAGCCGCGACTGCCGCAGAGAACATAGCGAACAATAATTAACGGTTCACTTCAAGCAGTTTACTTGAACGCCATATTTTCTTGAAGATGGCAACGTGCGATAGCACAACAAATTAAAATAATCAATATTTTGGATGCCCTCTGAAATCACCAAATTTGTTTGAAAGTCTTACAAATAGGCACACCGGGGCAAGACGGGTTATTACTTTTTGTGGCTTTTAACTATCAAATCGGTTTACTTTGATAAAAACATTTTTTTTACCAAATTTTTTAAGGGGCCCTTCTTGCCCCACCTTCCCCTACTTTTTTAATCGAAAGCTTAAGGAGTTCCTGAGAAGACTTCATTGGACAACGAAATTTATTGTAAACGATTCAACCATTGGTAGCATTTTGAATCTCGAAGGGAAATTATTTAAATGAAAATGAAATGAGAAGGGATCCAAAGTGGCAAGTTGGCCGTTTAATCATTCGTTAAAATCACTGAATATCCTGCAAAACACTTTACTAGTGTCGTTGAGTGTGCTGAAAAGTAATTAATTGATAATACTCTTCAGCAAGTCGCGTCAAGCAGGATTTTATTTTCAGAAATATCTGGAATTGCAGGAAACATCTGTCTAACTAAAATTGATTCCCATGAAGTGCAATTCTGTAACACAATAGATAAAGTGAAATGAGAAAAGAGCCACAGCAGCAAGTTCGCCGTTTAATCACTTGTCAAAGTCACTGCGAATCCTGGAAAACACTTTACTAGTGTCGTTGACTGTGCTGAAAAGTAATTAATTGATAACAGTCTTCAGCAAGTCGCGTCAAGCAGGATTTTATTTTCAGAAATATCTAGAATTGCAGGAAACATCTGTCTAACTAAAATTGATTCCCATGAAGTGCAATTCTGTAAAACAATAGATAAAGTGAAATGAAAAAAAAACCAAAGTGGCAAGTTCGCCGTTTTATCACTCGTCAAAGTCACTGAATATCCTGCAAAACACTTTACTAGTGTCGTTGAGTGTGCTAAAAAGAAATTAATTTATAACAGTCTTCAGCAAGTCTCGTCAAGCAGGATTTTATTTTCAGAAATATCCAGAATTTCAGGAAACACCTGTCTAACTAAAATTGATTCCCATGAAGTGCAATTCTGTAAAACAATAGATAAAGTGAAATGAGAAAAGAGCCAAAACGGAAAGTTCGCCGTTTTATCACTCGTCAAAGTCATTGAATATCCTGCAAAACACTTTACTAGTGTCGTTGAGTGTGCTGAAAAGAAATTAATTTATAACAGTCTTCAGCAAGTCTCGTCAAGCAGGAATTGATTTTCACAAATATCTAGAACTGCAGGAAAAACCTGTCTAACTAAAATTGATTCCCATGAAGTGCAATTCTGTAACACAATAAATAAAGTGAAATGAGAAAAGCGCCCAAGAGACAATTTCGCCGTTTTATCACTCGTCAAAATCACTGAGTATCCTGCAAAACACTTTACTAGTGTCGTTGAGTCTGCTGAAAAGTAATTAATTGATAATAGTCTTCAGCAAGGCTCGTCAAGCAGGATGCGGTTTTCAAAAATATCTAGAACTGCAGGAAAAACCTGTCTAACTAAAATTGATTTCAATGAAGCGCAGTTCTGTAAAAGTGAAATAGGAGGACATCGCATGCTTCATAGTGACAGTTCTTTGTTCAATCGCCTGTAACAAGAAATTTATTGCAACTTATCTAATTGTAGGTTTTGGACCTCCTAAATGTGTTGGAAAGCGGCTATTTAGAAATTTGTACAATTATTCAGAATCTATGTGTCTTTCAGGAGACTTGATTCCTCGAACAATACCGACACAAAGTATAAATGTTGCTTGAAACAGAAAACAGATTGGCAGTTTTGTTCACCGCTCATAAAGCAGCTGACATTTTTGACAACAAAATCTCTATCATTTCAGTAGAAATATCGTGAACGTTTCTCTGAATATCGTGTTATCTAAAGGCGACACTCTATAAATGAGGCAAGCGGAAAGCAACAGTGTTGTTTGATCTAAACGTCAATTTTGCTGTTTAATCACCTGTTTAAAGTTGCGATTGCCGCAACGAACACAGCCAATAACGGTTCACCCCAGAGATTTCAACGTGTGATTGGACTTCAATAACCGAAATTATCATTTAGATATTTACTGAGCACTTTAAATGCTCTGCTATTATTGAAAAGTTGATTACAGGAAACGGCATACTATCGAAACAATAGCGATTGAAAGTGAAATGGGAAGATGTTATGCGATTCAAAGTGGCAGCTCTGCAGCTTGATCACCTGTTCAAGTCACCGACTATCTTAGTAAAACAACTAATTAACGGTTCGTAATTTAGATGAATGTTGATTTCACATCGAGATTTCCGATGTACGACAACCCAACCTCACTGTGTGAATCGATCAAGATTCTTTCTATTTTCAAGGCAATTCCAATCACTTGAAAACAATTCGAGAAATCCAATTCTTTTGCCCGATAAACTTCGACAAATGCGATGATGAAGTAGGCGATGAACTTTACGGTACACTGTCCGATAAGTAAATTTCCTTGTTGCCTTAAACGTCACGCCACCAAATCTGTTTAGAACAACTTTACTTAATTAATATTAATCGCAAGATTTTGTAAATTCCGCAACGTTTCAACAATCGATTTCGGATCGATTTTGCTATCAGAAACGTTAATTAACAATCGAGTTAATCCAATAATCATGTTACTATTTATCTAAACCGTACACGACCACCTGTTGGAATTCCTAATACAAGAGATTTTATGGAGTGTCGTCAATTATTTCCGCAATTACGTAAATGTTCGATCCGATAACGTATCAATTGTGTCAACGATAACGGTTCCGTTTAAGGAAAATTTGATGGAAATTCGTGTGGCGATTTCAATGACCGGTTAGACAACAGTTTCCCATCAATCAATTGTTCTCAAAACACAATCACATAAAATCAGAATTTTACGGTTGATTATCGATGAAATCTATCTAGAATTTTTTTGTTATTGAACATTGATTTATGATTAATCAATCAATATTGCGGATCGATCAAAGTTAATAACGCAATCGGTGCAACAGCAAAAAATTCTCCGATAATTATTAATAAATATCGTGAAATTATTGTTACAGAAAAATAAGAGATTTGTACATGGGGGGGAAAACAGCAACGACACGATCATTAATAATGAGTTACTTCCGTAATTAACTTGACGTCGGATCGCTTTTTCTACAACTGAAGTCTTCATTATTCCATTTTTATTCGTGCTGGTTTTTGTGGAAAAAAAATGCAGTTTTTTCATCTGCGAAAAAAAATAATAAATTTCATTGTCCAGTTTTAGATAACGGACAAGCTAACTGTAGAACGTGTTGTAAAAGTGTGTGGTTTTTCTTGATTATGGTGCGAGAAATTATCGCTTAATTATCATAATTAAGTCAATCAATATCAATTTCTTGTAGCAAAACTAATCGATTTTTAATTAGACGATGGATGGGTGTTGGTTGTGTTTTTTTTTTGCTAGTTCTAATTGGAGTGTGAAGGTCGATGTTTGGCGTATCAATCAAAACATAGCGAAGCGAAAATTTTGCTCTATTACACAATTCGAAATTATTGAACCGACGATTTATTGGCGTATTATTTTAACGATAAATCATCGATCTACCACCCGCCACGCTATTATTTATTGCGTTCAACGTGTACGCGTACAGTCGCTGGATTGACCCCCGAGATCACAGTCAAATTAAGCCGCAAGAGAAACGGTCCAAGCTTTGGAAAAAACACGATTATCCTGCTACTTTTGTGTTTTTGTATTGTTTCGCCTTCAATCTCTCGAGTCAAATCGTAGTTGTAGAATTTTTCAGGAATTGCACAAATTCTCACAATATAAACACCATGATTTCCAATACTTTTCGTGTCAGTTTAATCGTGGATAATTCACGACAAACTTCCGTTTAATTTTTATTTATTGAAAAAAAAAACACCCAACAATAACTCTATTGTTTCACAGGAATGTTTGGTACAGAAAAAAACTGACAGATATTTTCAACAACAACGCAGGGCGGAGATTTCAACGATCGATCACACACACACACTCTTTCTCTTAACGTATTTTCGAATTCTTTTAAGCGTCGAGAGAAAAAAATTGGAACGTAGGCTGTTGTTTATACAATAGGAGCGTCCATACGCCTACAATTCGATCATACACATGTAGGTACCTACTCGTAAAAAAATAGCTATTTGTGAGATATTTTCGATTATCAAAAGATCTGAACGATAAATCATTGATGTTCGGTCAGATAATAACTGGTAGTTGTAACAACAATAACTTGGCATTGATATAGATAAAGCGGCATATCATCTTGATAATAATAATAGTAATAATAAACGATAATAGTCGAAATAATCATTCCAGATACTGTTTAATAATAATAAATCGTGTCAGTTCAGGTTCAACTTTATTGTTAATTAAAATTAAAAGATAAGATCTATATCTTTGCTATATAACACCATATTTATCACGCTATATAGCTGTGTTTTTTGTTTTTATTACTATTATCATATCTACTATTATTATTTATTTTTTATTGTTATCAAAACATATTATTATTGTTGTCATTCTAATGATTATACATTTTTGTTTTCAATACAGCTGTGTCAGCCGAACAACAATAGAAAATAAAAAATAATAATAAATAATTAGTGTAATGTCGATAATTGATGAGTGGAAATTGACGGCCTTCAAGTACGACCTTGTAATTTTACTAATCATCAGCTACTTTGTAGATGTTGCTGATTTTTTTTATCGTTGCATAAAGAAAGAAAATTACAAGCAACTGGCTTGATCGATCATTGGAGTCTCCAGTAATCATCGAAATCTATGCTCGAAATCCCCATTAAAAACACATTAATCTCGAGCAATTCCATGAGTTCTCTTTTATAATCGATATGCGAAAATAGCGATTATGCTAATTAAGCTAATTTGAAGACAGCTTTTCCGAAAAGTGTTAAATTTGACGAAATTGTACAAATTTCCGGATAATTATGGATTATTATAGAACGCGTAGGTTGCTGGATTAACCGTTGAAGTCTCAACTGAGAATTTTTGATTGTTTCACTTTTACGGATTCTAACAATAAAAGTCAATGTTTTTTTTTGAAGTCTACTGAAAAGTTGTCGTTTCCAGGGAATTTTCGAAAATTTCTCCAAACGGCTGTTTATCGTAAAAGCAACAGAACTTATCCGATTGACTAACGTTTATAGTTTTACACTTTTCATGTCTTGAGAATCTGAAAGATGTTGGCGATAGTTAACGGTTTCTGGGAGATTCGTCAAAATTCTCATAATTACGCTAATTTGAAGACACACATCTTCAACAAAGGTTAAAGGCTAAAGTTGACGAAATTGCGGAAACTTCCTGACAATCACCGATTGGCGAACCTCAGCAGTTCAACTGATAATAATTTTTTGAATTATCCACGATGTGTAACGAAAATTGATAAATAGATCGCCTGATTGACCGTTGAAGTCTCCATTGAAAAGTTATCAATAAAAATCAATGTTTCCGTGAGAAATAAAACAAATAATGTCTGCTGAAAAACACTTTCTAATCCTTTGCAGGACTGCTGTTTGTCGTAAAAGCAGCACAACTTATCTGCTTGATTAACGATTGAAGTTTAGATTAAAACTTTTCATTTCTATAGAATCTGAAGGTGTTGGAATTATTCAACGATTTCTGGGCGTATCATGAAAATTCTCACAATTATGCTAATTTAAAGCCATACATCTCCAATAATGTTCCACAAAAACCGTGGGTTAAAATTTAAAATTGACGAAATTGCGGAAACTTCCTGAAAATCACCGATTATCAAAACTTATCAGTTCGACTGATAAGAATCGTTTGAATTATTCAAAATTTGTATCATAAGTAGATAAAAACGGGTAGGTTGCTTCATTGACCGTTGAAGTCTCCACTGAAAACTTATCAACTCCGAACAGTTTCATTAAAACTTTCATATTTCGGTTTTCATGGATCCTAACAATCAACGTTTTCTTGAAAAATAAAAAAGAAAGTGTCTGCTGAAAAGTTTTGGTCACGGAATTTCATTAAAGTTTTCATAATTCCATTTTTATGGGTTCCGACAATAAAAATTGCAACGGCCTGCTGAAACGTCGTTTCTAAGGAATTTTGTAATATTTCTCAAAACAACAGAACTTATCCGCTTAATTAACGATTCCTGGGAGTATCGTCAAACTTCTCACAGTTATGCTAATTTGAAGGCACACATCTTTGTATTACAGAAAAAGCGTAGGTTAAAATCTAAATTTGATGAATTATTGAAAATTTAAATCGAAAAGCTGTAAACTCATTTATTTAGAACACTTTCTTTATTGAAAAACAGAAAACGTTCCCACTGAAAAGTTGTCGTCTCCATTTAATTTTGCTGAATCTCCCGGAACTGTTATTTATCGTAAAAACGAGACAATTTGTTCGTTTCAATGACTGTGGGAGCCCAAATAGAAGCTTCTTATATGTGAAGAAATTTTTAAAATTTTCAATTATTGCAGTTAATTGCCGGATATTATCGCAAATGAGGTTACACGCTCAATCCACCGTTGAAGTCTCCGTTTATTTTCAGCAATTCCTGAGAATATAGCGACATAATTGATGCAAAACAAAACACCCATTATTGATCGTTAAAATCTCTAATTTTTATTTCGAAATAAATCGAAAAAATCGCCCAAATTGACGACACGGAAATAGACTCACCGTTATGGCCGTTGATTTTCGGATGGTGGCCGTTTTGCGGCAAATAATGGTGCGGCGATGGGTGATGATGGATGTGCCCATTTGCCGAATGTCCATTCCTTAATACTGTTTGTGGCATTTTCTATCACATTTTCCACAAAATTCACCAGTATAAAAAAATTATTAATAATAAGACAACGATTTGCGGAATTACTGAAAGTAACGCGTTTTGGTGGCGGCGACTAATCACACGTCGTCTATACACAACGTTTACAACGAGACGCACATCTCTCAAGGAAGTCCACACTACTACTACTTACTACTATTACTACTACGATGACTTCTTGTTGTCGTTTCCAAGTTGTTGAAAGAAATCAACCTAGGCTAGATGCGTGTCCGAGTTGCCTCGACTAGAGGCGGAACTCTACGGACACCTGTTGTTATTATTTTTATTATTGTTGTTTATATTCGAAATTATGTTCCGTGTTGTTGTCGTTGTTGCGGACCTGTAGCGTTTGCTTGTCACGCTCGAGGGGTTGTTACAGGTGGTAGTTTTAACGGTTACAGGGTGGTTGTTACAAAAAAAAAACACTTGAAAAATTTCTTTGGGATTTATTTCTGATAATCTACCAACATTTACAAATTCTTACAAATTATTTACAAAGAAATCTACAATAAAGTGGAGATTAGAAACAAAAACGTTTATAGAAAGGCACGATACGTGGTTTTCTGTTTTTTTTGTTTGTTTTTAATTATTTACTCTGGATGATACAACATTGAAAAAGTGGACTTCGACTAGACTGCTAACTCCTAAATACTCTTATTGTTCTCTTTATTATTGCGAAAACTCTAAAATTATCGTTGAAGAAGATTGCGGACTATCTCGTTCTTTTACAATGATTTAGCTAGTCGAGTTGTGGTGTATGCAACCAGAACTCGACCGTATTTAGAACGTAATCTAAACAGTCAAAACTGGTCGTATAACTACTGTGCAAATATACAGATATCCCAATAAAATAGTTATTTTTTTTTTATAAATATATCTTACGACCCAACGAAATCGTCCCCGGTCAAAAGTGCAACAATTTCAATACCGGAGTAGATTCCGCCAGGTCACCATTTACATATTTATTATACTTATAGATTAATCACTTTTTCCATAAATTATGATAATTACGCTAATTGCTGCAGGATTTGCAGTGTTTAGTTCTGATTGCTTGGATTTTTTGTTCGTTTTTTATAATTTTTTTTGGAATTTTCTTAACCACCACACTATTATCACAAATCTAAAATTTGGACTCATCACCAATACGATGATGGGCCTCATACTAGGGTTTGAGTCGCTTGAAACCGGCACCATCTTGTCCTAATTTCAATTCTTCATACAATGTCGGATTGACTTCGGTTTGTTGTTGCATCGGCACATGTAGAGCCTCATTCTTCCAACCTTGACCACCCGATGAAGTTGATACGGCAATACCATTTGCGGTACCATTCGGTGTAGCTCCATCACTTTGTGGTACCTACAAAAAAAATGAACGATTAAAATTGTTAGCTTAGACGGAAAATTTGTGATTCACCTGAATGTGGTCCATATTGACCTCTCGGAGATAACTGGGATTCTCAAAAGCTACCCCATTTGTATTCTTGTTGCCCAATAGGCGTCTGGTACGTACAAACCAGAAAGTACCAATAACAATAGCCGCCACAACGATTAACGCTAAGACAATACCAACAGCAACACCAGCAGGTGAATTATCATCACTATGACTAGCCGCTGATGTGATATATTTATCGCCCATTGTAAATTTGATTGGTTCGGTAAACGTTGAAGTACCTTTACTATTACCAGCCTTAATAACACACTCATAAGTTGCACCATCTTCAAGATCGCTAATTTTCAAATGCGTTTCGGCAGTATCACGTTTTTGTGATGATTTATTTTTGGTACCATCAGCTAATCGCCAAAATACTCGATACAAATCGACAGTATGGGGATTTTTAATCGGTGGATCCCATAGGATGTTAACACTGTGTGTATCAATAAATTCGACACGGACATTTTGGGGAGGTCCTGGTAGTTTATCGCGGCCTTCATGGAAACAACTCATTATCTGTTTCGTATAGGATAACATGCAGAGTTTATTGTTCATGATGGGTTCACCACGGCACCAATCCAAACAACGTCGCGGTACTCCCCATTGTGCACAACAATTACGATGATCGGAACCATCAGCGGCGCATTTCATCAATTTATCAAAATCACCAATACATTGTGGCTTATCGATAACAGCATCAATATCCAAATAGAACGAACAAGCATCCATACAAGGTGATGTAACGTTTTGTTCGATACAACATTGCGTTATATTACTAACTGAAGCAATATTTCGGATGCGTACCGAGACCGGTTGGGTGGCACTACCGAAAGCATTCTCGGCATGACAATAGTAATCACCAACATCCACATCGCCGATATTCTTAATTGTTAGACGCATCAAATATTTATCGGTTTCATCACGAACTGGTCGTACCGAAATATCGTATTTACCACCTTGAATCACTGGTGTACGTTCTTCATGACTACGCCAAAATATCATTTTCGGTTCCGGTAAAGCGTCAACTTTACACTCTAAAGTAACGGAATCGCCCAGAGCTGCCATCGTGATACCGCTCGCTTGGATATGAGGACCATCTAAACACAAATTTTTTGTATAAACATGAATATCCCAGTGAACACATTACCTCCATATGACGTCATAGAGATGTCACATAGAGATCATAGAATTTTTACATAGATATGACATAAAAATGACTGTATTGATGACTATTCCCGTCATACTGTGACGTCACATCAAAGTCATAAATTTATATATTATTTACGTAAGAAATAAATCATACAATTACATAAACTACAAGTCATATTCTGACGTGAAAGTGATATAATAATACCGTCATATATTTACATAAGAAACTGAAACCTCAGCTTCAGGTCATCCTCTTACGTACAAAAACGATGCTCTTATTTATATACTACGTATTAAGCCGGTAAGTGAAATTTCATACGGAATTTATTAATTTTTATATTTATATGTAGTGTCCAAATTTCACTTACCACAAATTCTCTTTAAGTGCAAACATTAAATATATTTTTGACGTTAAAAAGATTAAGGGGGTATTCTGGTCTAGAGGCACGAATTTTAGATACTCTTTGAAGTGCCGTAAAAATAAGGCAAACAATATTTTTACTGTGCATTTTTTATCAGATATTTATTAATATTTCAAGAATACCTAAAATGAAAAAAAAAGTGAAAAAATTTAAAACTCAAAAAGTTATCGTCCAATGAATTGGGGGGTCTCAAAAAAACGGCATGCGACGGTGACCACGATTCCAACCCTCCTAGTAATCTGAATAAAAAATAAATAAAAGATTATTAATCTAGAGGAATACCGTTATCGTATGAACTAAAAGAGTTGAAAAATATTTTTTGTTCATAAAATGGCAGCTGTCTGAAAAACAATTAACTTTTGTACTACTTTCTTTGAGTTTTCCGAATTTTTTAATTATAGTAAAAATTCAAATTTTGAACTGAGGATAGTTCATACGATAGATAAGTGTCTATAGAAGACCCACGCTAAATTTCAAGTAAATCCGTTCAGTAGAACTTGAGAAATCGCGGGTACCATTTTAAAAAAGATAGTTTCGAGAAAAAGGCGTTTAAAGTTTCGCGTTGCGGTCGAGCCGTTTTGTTTGCCGGGTCACTTAAACAGCTATATCTCCGAAAATAATTTGAATTTTGAAAAATCCTCTTAAACACACATTCTTAAAGGACTAAGCTTTGAAAATATGGAAGGAAAAAAAATAGATTTTTTCAAATTTCTAGACCAGATTATTATAAATAAAAGGTGTAAGAAAATTTCGAAACTAATTATTGTATTGTAATAAAGGTAGAGTAACAAAATACCCAGTGAAAACATGGCTTTAATATGACATCATATATAGGTCACACAGAGGTCATTTTCGTAGTACGTAGTCTTGGGCTAACTCAGTATCATTAAGTTGCTCGTTTGAACCGACAACGCCGACAACTCACAATTAGGAACATACGTCACAGTATAATTTCTGTAGTATGGCTTCATTTTTCTTTGAAACTTGAAGCTGTGATTAGAGGTACTTACATAATTAGGAAACTAATTATGTAAGTAAATGTAAATTTATGTAAGGACATAATCTTATTGAATAAGACAGGGGTCCCCAACCCTATGCCCGCGGACCATTTTACGAGTGCCCGCCGCAATATAATGTGTAATGCAATAAATATTTTTCTTTTGTACACAATGTGTAGTATTAAAAATATCCAACTATAAATTTACATTAAAAAAAATAAATGGTGCCCGTCATCTGGCCGATATTATAAGTGCAAAAAGGTTGGGGACCCCTGAAATAAAAGCTGTGTCTCGCTAGTAACGCAAAGTCGGGAAATCGCATTAAAACAATGCGACACACTAAAACAATTAATTAAGTACTTAATTACCACTTAATTGTTATACCAAAATAAAATCTAAAAAATACCATGACCATCTCATTCCATAACTATGGTGTATTCGTTTCTTATGTAAGGCATTAACGCTACTTTACTAATATGCATTATGAATATTCGTCAAGCACTTAATTAGCACTTAATTCTGATACGAAAATGAATTCGGAAAAATCTTATAACCATCTCATTACATAGCTATGATCTATTTAGGTCCATAATATGGCATCAATGCTTTTTTCTTGCCTGCTCCATGAATTTTGCTTAAGCACTTAATTAGCACTTAATTCTTATATTAAACAAAAGTCGGAAAAGTTCTATAGAAATAATACTTATCACCCATAGCGTCATTAGGTACACCATATCGTATCGAAGCATCTCTACCAACTTGAACAATAGATACATTTCGAGCACTTAATTATTAGGCAATTTTAAAATACTGAATATTTCTTGATTTTATTGTAGTCGTGCCTGATTTTTTAAGTTAGTTTTTTTTGTTAGTTAAGAGACCTTAATTTCATGGGGTCATAATTCAATTTATTCAACTATTTAGCACCTAATTAGCACCTAATTTTGCCCTACATACATTTGTTTTTTTGTCAAATACTTTAATTGCGTTACTAGCATGACATTTTGCAAGCAACGCAAATTTGTATGGTGCATTGCGGCGTAAATTATAGAGCACCTAATTTTTGATTTTGGCACCTTATTAGCACCTAATTTTGGTATTGTTTCAATGCGATTTCCCGCGAGACGCAGCTTGAAATAAAACATTAGAAATACTACATGAGATCACTGTTATGTTAGCTTAAAGTTAAGTCAATCCTAGGTCATATTTACATCATCTATATTACGTAGGAATCTTCTGTCAGGAAGTGGGAAATTATGAGTCATATACGACTCATATATGACTTACATCTTACGTAAATCATGACGTAGCATGACGTAATTCTGACGTCAGTTGGACATAATTGTGTTCACTGGGTAAGTCGTTGGATTTTTGGGATACTCACGACTAATTGTGATACGTCTAGAGGCTTGCATCGGTGTCCCATAACCGTTATCAGCATAACAAGAGATTTCATTCATGTCTCTGGTGACGTTGTGGATTACCGTTACCATATGCCTGGTTGTGTCCTGTCGGACCAATCGTCCAGAGATATACAACGAAATTGTAGGCATCGGAGTACCCATAGCAATACACAAGATCGTCATACTGCTACCTTCAATGACCAAATTGATCGGGTGTACAGTTGGTGGTTCAACAAATGCCGGATATGCTGGATCCGTCCATGCTAATAACGTTTCCGACGGCATACTTGAACCTTTATCGGTCATTGCGATCACATAGACGATATATTGTGTGTTTGGATTCAAATTTTTGATCATAAATGATGTAACCGAACTGTTAACTTGATGGTACTTATCTTCTGTTGAATTCTTATAAAAGATGCGATACGTTATCTGTTCTGATGGATGGCTGAATTCTGGCGGTTGCCAGGTTATTGTAACCCATGTGGCACTGTGCGAAGATACTGCCAAAGTATGCGGTGGTGATGTTACCGCTTTCACCCATTGACCATCCTGTTTCACTAGTTTTATCACAATTATCGATGATGGTAATGAAGTACCGTGCTGATTACGCGATACAACAAAAACGTGATAGGTTGCGTCCGGTTCTAAACCTGTAATTGTTGCTGTAGTTGTTTTCACACTCATTTGCTACAAAAAGAGAATTTTGGCATCAGTTAAGGAGGTAAAAATTCTGTCAAATTACCGCTTACATTATCAAGTTTTAGTAGCGTTTCATGCATCGATGTATTATCAACTTTTTGGTAATGCACCACGTAATCGGTGACATTATTGCCTTCACTCGGCGCCTCCCATTCCAACATCATCGTTTGATTATCAACGACTGTAGCATGTAGTTCCGAAATCGGTCCTGGTATTAAACCAGTGCCTTCTTCGAAACATTGCGCAATATTCCCAATATACGGCACACATGTTGTTGCTGTTACAAGCAACGAATCGACTATAACACCCGAACATAGCGAGAGACAACTATTCGGAACGCCACGACGTTGACAGCATGACGCATGATTTCGACCACCAGCACCACAACGAAGCAACGTATTGAAACTACCAGCGCATTTACCCGCCAATAATTTGATATCGCTCATATTAGCAT
Organism: Epicauta chinensis; assembly: GCA_021725515.1. Classification (NCBI taxonomy): domain Eukaryota; kingdom Metazoa; phylum Arthropoda; class Insecta; order Coleoptera; family Meloidae; genus Epicauta; species Epicauta chinensis. The sequence goes on from JAEDXX010000144.1 coordinate 90,574, forward strand.
TATAGGAGCATAATGGTAGACAAATCGGGCTCAAATCAGCTTCTACACAGCATGCTGTTACATTATAAACGAGAGATTCTTCGATTTTTTCTTCAATAATTTTGCTAGCAGTACGGAATGTTATACGACTGCTAGGTAAACCGATACCGTGCGTATTGGCAGCTTCAACGTACACCTCATAATCGGTATCACTCTCCAAATTCTCCAAAATATACGGAGAATGTACCTTTTCGATCAACTTATAATCGCTATCATCGTCCACAAAAGTCCGATAATGTACGTTGTAATGCAAAACTGTATCGCCGAGAGTTTTTGGCGGTGACCAATGAATTATAGCAAATTCAGTCTCTATATTAGTGATATGGAGTTGTGTAGGGGCGCTGGGTAGGACACCATAACCTTGTAGAAGACAATTCGTGTACTCCCCCATGTAACGCAAACACCTGCAAAATTTTTGGTAACCCAACAAAACTTCTAGGCAACCTTTAAATACTCACTTGAAATAGTTGAAATCGATACTCGACACATTACCAGTGCACAATTGTTGACACAAATCCGGTAAACCTCTAGCTTTACAGCAAGGCGTATGATCTAAACCATTCGTTAGACAACTGAAAGTATCGGTAGCCCATGGGGCACAAATCATCATATCTGTAATCTCGACTGTATCAGCTAGTGATGGATCACATAATTTATTCACGCAAGTCTTGTGTGCAATTCCTCGATTTGCACAACAACTTTTAATGTCCGGTAATTGTGGGATTTGGCCGCCAGTTTTCGGTTTCATATTACCGGGTGTTAGCGTTAAAGAACGCACCGTATAACTTGGTAAACTTGTACCGTGTTTATTGCCAGCAATCACACTAACTTCGTACATTGTAAACGGTGTTAGATCGTTGATTATTGTGGAATTCTCCGTAGATGCGACTTTTAATAGTACAGAATGCGATAAAGTTATCGTTTTTTTCGTTGAAGTCTCCGCCATACTCTCGTCGAGTAGATGCTCGTCGAATGAACGTAACGATGTGACATTTATCGAGAATTCCGTAATTGTTTCGGTATTAGAAATCGGTAACGACCATGATACTTTTAATGATTTCTCAGTTAAAGCTTCCACTTCAACGTTCTCAGGCGGACTTGGTAGTAATTCTACAACACAAATTCTGTATTAAGTTCTTTTAAAAGTTTCAAATACTCACCAATGCCTTCTACAATACAAGCTAATGTCTGTTCCGTATATGATGAACAAGAGAAATGCGTTTTGATATTATCGGTAATTGCCGTATACTCGCCCCGACAGACGTCCTGACAAATATCAGGGACACGTTCTTGGATACAGCATGGCACATGATTACGACCGTCTGCCATACAACGTACAATTGATGGGAAATCGACTTCGCAATTTTCCGGATCTTGACCGGTACTGCCTTCTAGAATACTCTGGATATTACAGAAACCCAAACAATTCGATGAGACGTTCTTCGCTAGACAACAATCGGTGTAATTGTGATTACGACTATTGAAAGTCTGTTGTTTTTGGTCATCGAAAAAGGACAGATCTGTTGTGTTATTCGGTGGCAGTAAAGCTCTCGATAGTACTACAATATCCGGTAATTAAATCGAAAATTCCAGCTTGAAATCGATTGAACTTACCGCTTAATTTGTGAAAACTACGAACGATTGGATTACTATTGACTTCACAAACGTAGATACCGGAATCTCTAGGTTTGGCATCTTGTATGACCAACACCCAGACATCACCGCCAGATGCGACGTTACGGTCATCATCTGACACAGCTGTAACATTTTCTATATGGTAATATTTGTGGTGTTTTATATAGTGAAATGTTAACAAAGAAAATACGGTCCCTATTGAATAAATAGAAACGGTTCCATATAACGAGACAATGGTCAATTTGACTTGGAAATCGGCAAATAAACGTAGCAAGATCGATAAGAAATGTAAATCATTTAAAACATGATTCATTTCGGTTTTAAAACTCGTATTAACGTCGACTAAATCCACCCCATTTGTTAAGGATTTTTTTTTGTTTGGGAGTTTAACCACCCCTACATTCCTATTAAAATAACATAAACAATTTTAACCAAATTTAAAATTAAAGATTTTGATTGAAGTGCCTCCGTTTCGGTTTCATAACATTGGAGTGGCTTGATAAATTCATGATTTACCCTTATCATCATCAATTTGAATAGAAATATTATACAGATAATATCGTAAAGGCTGTTATTGTTTTTCTGTTATTCTCCGAAGCGATTCGATTCAATAGATGTTCGATAAGTATTTCTCATAAACGGGAGAATTCGGCATCTAATCGAAACGTACAATATAAATTCGATGATGATGATTATGATGGTGATAGTAGAATTCACTGTAGGAATCTTGAATATCGTGAAAAATAGTAAATGTTATGTAATAAAAAAAAGAAATAGGATGAAATTATATCGCTAGTATTTGATGAAGTTTTGATTGATACAGTTCAACCGCACAGATGTGAGATGTGAGAATTTCAATGGGGAAAATTTTCTATAAAAAAGCTAAATTCAAAACTTTTGATTTTCAATTTCCGCTAAATCGTCGTATCAGTGTTATAATTGATGATACATATTAAAGCAGAAATGATGCTTTCCTGCTTTGTCTAGTACAAAAGCTTTAAATTTATTAAATGGAATTTTGGTGGATGCGCCGGACAATCGCCTGTCAATAAGTTCTATCATTGAAACTCTATTGACGATCGTTTGAGTACAGTGCGAGAAAGGTTGCAACTGGAACGTTTGGAAGAGCTCAAAGAATCGAAGAAGTGAAGCTTTGAATGATTTTATACAATTACATAGATGTCAAATTATTGTAAAGTCTCTGCACTGTCCTGTACAAAAAGATTAAATTTTGATGGAGACGCAGGACAATCAGTTTTATTCAGTAAACTCTACAATTGAAACTTTATTGATATTTCTTTTGCGATCAACTTGAGTAGAGTGCGAGAAACGTTCGAAGCCTTTGTAAGAGCTCAAAGAATCGAAACATAGTTTTGATTGATTTTATAAAGTTACATACATGTCAAATTATTCTAAAGTTACAATAGAGAAGAAATCTTAAAGAGATCACTGATTTTCAATTTACTGTAGAAAATTGTATTGAAGCTAATAAACCGACGATTTTCCATAGGCACTGTTTAGAATTTTGCTCGATAAACTCAATTATTCTTGCAAAAAGGTATGAGAAATATTACTAGTGACGACTCTGAATCAAATTACTGGGAAGATCTAGATATTTTATTTAGAGGCATGCATGCTATTAAAGCAAAAAGTATTATATTGTTACGGTATCAGGAAATCGACATAATGTTGTGGAATATTCCAGGCCCTTCGAAAACTATTAGATGACGGAATCGAACACTTGGCAGGGTAGTTATTGATAATTGTGTCAGAACTAAAAAATAATAATATATACGGCAGGAATTGAGTTTGAAGGTTGAAGTTGAGTTCGAGGATTATTATTGAAGTTGTAACAATTTTTAAAGTGTATTTTTTAATAAACTCGTAACAATATGTTAACCCGACAACGGTCATAAATGTCGGGCAAGTTTTGGTGGATGCGCCGGGCAATCTATGTTCTCGATAAATTTTGGTGCATACTTTATTGAAGCTCTGCAAAAACACGCGAAATCGTGCATTTGAAGTTTTCAAGTGATTGCAAAGATTCGAAAAATATGCAGTTACTGTTTTATGAACTTCTGATCGATTGTCTTCAACTTTACAGACCAATGAGAAAAATTCATAATAGTCTAAGATCCGAATTAGGAACGACCGTCACCCAACTGTTTAATGGATGAAAAGTATTTTATATCAAATTTAGTATATTAAAAAATATATCGCGAGTAGGTTGCCTAAAGGATTCCTGGCAAGAGTATGATTAATTAAAGATTGAAGATTCTTGAAGAATGACTTTTGATTAAACATTGCATTGATGAGATTAACGAATAAATTTAAGATCAACCGAAAGTATGAAGCCTATAGAATACAAGGTGATTCACGAAGTATGGCGAGCCTGAAAAAAATGTAATGCAACCAATCTTACATTTTCACAAGTTACTTCGCGATATATTTTTTAAAAATTACAATTTGAATCCACGATATCTATGAATCATTGTCATTGTCAGTTTTTGACAAAGTCTAAAAATTTATTACAAATTGCAAAATGTATACGTAGGTATTCAAATGATGAGAAGACAGACATGATTTTATTATATGGAGAATGCATGAAAAATGTATCTCTTGCTGCCCGTGTGTATGCTCAGCGATACCCCGAAAGAAGAGCGCCTTCCGACAAGGTTTTTAAAAGATTAGAAAAGCAACTGGGAGCTAATTGGCCTCCCGTTAAATTAACAAAACAAAGGGTAGCCTTGACGCATGCGAAAGAAGTGGTGGACATCTTCTTAACTAATTCTTTTAATTTTTATGTTCGGTTTGTTATTAAAACATCTTTTGCATCAGTTATTCACTTAATTGAGACTTTCATTATTTTAACGTCAAAATTGACACAATTTTAGATATGCTTGCTATGTTTACGTATTTATCAATAATAATATTTCGAATCTACCCAAGCTCTGAAAATGTAATGTTGGTTGCATCAAAAACTTTTCAGGCTCGTCATTCCTCGTGAATCACCTTGTATATGCAAACGTTGGATTGTCTTGTTTTTTTCTTGGCATAACTACTGGATTGGCAGGCATAAACAGGTATGTTGATACTATGTAGTTATTTTCACCTATTTGTTTAATAAATCAATCTTGTACCAAAATAAACGCTATTTCATTGCCAACACGATGATATAGGGTTATCTGAAAAATATCTGGTTTGAATGAGGGTTGGCGAGTTTTTAAAAGTGAAATTTTGATGCGAATGGAAACTTACGACAAAGAAGTCCGACCTAAGTATCCTGTGCGATAGAAGAGGATAGCGATACACTAGTAAACACTGAGCAATATTTTGGAGTAGTTAATAATTTAAAATATCGAAATTGAGAGTACAAGCTACTACCTATTGTTGTGATAAAAAATACTTCTACATAGTAACATGTGACATGGTAACTTAGTTAGCTTAACTTCATTGTATTTAAAGTTCCTTTTTTACGAAATGCTAACTTCAATGAACAATTTTTAAAAGTTTCATCGTTAAAATCAATTAAGAAATCGTCCGAGTCACACAAAAAACACTTTTGAATCATTTTTATCACAACAATAGGTACTAGCTCAGGTTACTTTGTCGCATCAAAATTTCACTTTTAAATACGCGGCAAGCCTCATTCAGACCAGATATTTTGCAGACAACCCTATATCATCGTGTTCGCAATAAAGTAGCGCTTATTTTGACATAATATTTATTTATCAAACAAATGGGTGCAAATAACTAGTATCAACATACCTGTTTATACCTGCCAACCCAGAAGTTATGCCAGGAAAAAAATAGGCAACCCAACGTCTGCATATTCTATAGGCTTCAAACTTTCGGTTGGTATTAAATTTATTCGTTAAACTCATTGGTGCAATGTTTAATAAAAAAGTCATTCTTCAATCTTTAATTAATCATAGTCTTGCCAGGAATCTTTTGGGCAACCTACTCGCGATATATTTGTTAACATACTAAATTTGATATAAAATACTTTTTATCCATTAAACAGATGGGTGAAGGTCGTTCCTAATTCGGCTCCTGTACTATAAACAAAACCCTTCCATTGTCTTCCAAAAAGTCATGTAGCGCTGTTAAAATTGATGAAATTTACGCCAAAACGACGCTTTCCTGCTGTGTCCTATACAAAAGATAAAATTTTGGCGGATGCGCCGGACAATCACTTTTATTCAATAAATTGTATCATTGAAACTTTATTGACGATGCTTCAGCGGTCAACTTGAGTTCAGTAGAGTACGAGAAATATACCAACTGAAACTTTTAGCAGAGCTTAAAGAATCGAAAAATACACCATTAATGTTTTGTCAAGTTTTGATTGATTTTGTTGAGTTACAATAGAAAAGGTATCTTAAAGAAGTCACTTCTGATTTTCAATTTCCTGTAAAAAAATTTATTAAAGTTAAGAAAAGCAGCAGGTGAACTTTTTTAGACGTAAAAAATAAATTTTAAGACAAATTTTGGTGGATGCGCCGGGCGATCTATATCCAATAAATCTTGTTGCATACTCTATTGGAGTCCCGGTTTTGTTCGATCAAGTCGAAAATGCGAGAAATCTTACAACCGAAGTTTTCAATTGATTGCAAAGATTCGAAAAATGTGCGAATAGTGCTTTATAAAGTTCCGGTCGATTGTGTTCAACCGCACAGATGTTAGATTAACGTAAAATTTCAATGGGAAAATTTCATAAAAAACGAATATCGTGATTCCAGTTTCTTCCAAAAAGTCGCATATATCTGTTAAAATTGATGAAATTCAAGCAAAAATCATGATTTCTTGCTGTGATTAATACGACAGCTTCAAAATTAAATAATGGAATTTTGGTGGATGCACCGGACAATTGCGTTCATCCGATAAATACTACCATTGAAACTTTGTTGATAATTCTTTCTCGATCAACTAGATCAAGCGTTCAATAGCGCGTACGAAAAATATTACAAGAGCTCAAAGAATAAAAAAATACACCATTTTGTGAAGTTCTGATTTACTTTGTACAGTTGTAGAGGCGCCAAATTACTGTAAAATTACAATAGAAAAAAATCAGCTTTCTTTAGAATGCTGTATTAAAGTTAATAAATCTTGCTAGATAATCCTGTAAATTTTTGCAAGACACAAAAAGGCACGACAAATATTGCAATTGACGTCTGTGCGAATAAATTTGGGACTAATTTTTGGTGGATGCGCCGGGCGATCTAAATCTAATAAATTTTTAGTGCACATTCTATTGAAGCTTTATTGCCTCGATGAATTCGATTCGATTTTGCGAAAATACGAGAAATCGTGCAAGTGAAGTGTTCAAGTGATTTCAAACATTCGAAAAATATGAGGATATAATCATATAATTTTTCAAATTGATGGTTAGAAAACGATACCGAAACGTATTTTGGTGGATGCGCCAGGACCAATACTCTATTGACGATCCATTTTCCGACAAAATTTTGCTATTGTTGACACTTTAAAAGAAAATCCCGACTGACTTACAAGAATCGTGAAGGATAGAGAATCGTTTATCGGCCGTTACGCGTGCCTCCCCCGCTGTCAATACCCGTCGACTATGCCTCTCCCGATCCTCCTTCTTCCACATCACCGTATTGTCGCCAATATCCCGGACGACACATGTTATCAATGCATCATCACCTTCATAAACATGTACCGGATTTGTTAGGCTGTCTCTCATCGATGGCAGAGCTGTAACAAGCGAAAAAGAGATTAGTAAGAACATAAAAATTCCATTTCTTATTTTTGTGAAAAGTGGCTATTTATTGAGCTGTCAACCGATGCATTTATCATAATAATGGCGGTTACCGTGTGACATGTCTGACAGGAACAAGGGGATAAAACAACACCACTTGAAATATTGTCTTGTTTGTATTAATCGAAATTTTGCAATCTCAATCTCTATCTTCATCATCGTACATAACTCATTATTAGATGCAGATTGCAATGTAGACTTATTGTAGCGAATTGTACGGATGTGTTTTAGGTTTGCAACAAGTGTCATTTGATTTTATTGGGAGTCGTTTCGTTGTTGAAATTGCAAAACGACTCTTGGTAACGACCAGAGGGAGACATTTCCGGGATTATCGTGGTTGATTTGAATACGAAAACTCTACTGTGTGTATGTGCGAGAGAGAGAGTGTATGTGTGTGGGTGCGTGTTGTACAGTGCTGACAAAAATTGTGTGTATAATTGCGTCAATAAATCATTTTTATTGTCATTATTAAAAAAAAGAACGTGAGCCCCCACAATTCTTGTTTCTATTTGCCCCCCATTTTAATTGTATTCATTCTAGTCGACACGTTCGTGACAATCAAGATAAAACAAAATCCGCACACTATCTATTGATATTGTTTTCTTTGTTCCACTAACCGATTCGTGTATTTGGAGTAGATGTACGGAATTATAGAGATAGAGAGAGAATCTGAGGGGTAATATTTATGGGTTGAACGTTACGATGTTAGGAACATACTGGGTGAGGCGCACACGTGAACCATCTATCTTATTCTGGGCGACTCTAATATGTGATACACATTTAAACAGAAAATAGAAGGTTGTGAGTGAATTTTCTAGTTTTCTGTAATACTGGATAGACATCGTACAAATGAACAGTTTTCAACATTTCGACAGATATTTTTCTAGAAATTGCTATTTATCGAGCGTTTTCTGAACGAAAGTCCATCTCTATCCGTATCTTCATATTATAGCGAGACACACAGACACCGTTCTATATTGTTGAGGAGAAACTTCTCAAATTGGCGAGAAAAATTCGAAATGGTACTGAAATATTGAAAGCATAGCAAAAATATATGAAAACTATCTGTTGAGGTAAGTACTGAAAAAGTAGAGTACATCCTGAAATAATTCGTTATTATTCTACAAAAAAGACTTCTTCCTAACAAATCAACTTTTTATAGGCCTTCAGTTATTATGAAAATCCAATTTCGCGTATTTTGAATTCTAAAATACTGTATGCAAACTTTCAAGTCAATTCCAACCATTCTCTGAAAACTGTGACTCTTTCAGCTTTCCACTGGTTCCGTACTTACGTTTGAATTTGAAAAGAAAGCCTCTTCATAACGAGCCTGAAATTTCAGAGCTTTCGCTGAAAATATCGGAATTTTCCTTTGCAAAATCAACTCATAAAATTGAAATTGAAATCAAGTTAAAAGTAATCTTCTGTAAGAAAACAATTTCAAGATTTTGGCAGATATTTTTCGAGAAAATGACATTTTTAAAACGCATTCTCAAGCAGAATTTATTTCTATCCATATTTTGATTCCTTTCCAGTTGAAAAATATTTCTGCATTGCTAAGACAAAGTTTGTGAAATTGGAGAGAAAGCTAGCTGGTCAGATAAACACTAAAAAGCTGTAGAATATCCTGAAATAATTTATTACGAGGAAAGAAAGCAACCAAATTTGACTTTTGCTGATCAAACCCAATTTTTCAAGGCTTCCCCTTATTTCTTGAGAAAAAGACTGAAAAAAGTCACAAAAACTATACTGAAATTCTTGTTTAAAATAATAAATAGCTTTACGATAAATTAAAATTCTTAAAAAACAAGTCTGCTGAAAATGAATTTTGCCGAAAATTCTAATTATTCTCCTGAAATTACGGCTTTGTTTTAAAAGGCAAATTTTGACAAACTTTTAGAAATTTTCAGAATTTTCAGCTACTCTTTTTTAAAAATGCTCAATTACAAATTTTCAGTTTTTGATTGAACGTGTTTCAAACTGTAGAAACTGTATTTTTTCAGTTTCAATTTATGCCAAAATTTTTACAGTAAAGCTTAAGACTGTAAAAAAACCTTCTTTCATACGGACATGAAATTTCATTGAATAAATACTAAACGAAATTTTGGCTGGAATTCTTGATAAAATTGTTAATTCTTCAGCCAAAAGCAGACAAAGCTTGCTGCATTGTTGAGGCAAAACCTCTCGAATTGTAGAGAAAAGTGGAAATAAGTCATGACAACTGTCTGTTCAGATCAATGCTGAAAAACTGAAATATCCTGAAATAAGTTACTGCTATTATACGGGGAAAAATGTAATGCAGTTTGACTTTTTCTAAACAAAGCTAATTTTTCAGGGCTTTCAGTTATTTCTTGTGAAAAAGTCCGAAAAAAGTCACAAAAACTATACTCAATTACCCTGAAATATGCACTAAAAATAATAAAAAGCTTTACAATATACTCTTGAAAAAAAAAGAAGGCAAATTGTCAGAATTTTCAGGTACTCTTATTTAAAAATGTTCAATTCCAAAATTTCGGCTTTTCACTAAACGTAATACAAACCGTATTTTTTGCAAAGCTTCAACTTATTACAAAATCCTTTACAGTGAAGCTTAATTCTCTAAGAAAAACCCTTTCATAAGAAAAGACACTGGACGCAATCTGATCGGAATTTTTGATAAAACTGATGATTCCTCAGCCAAAACAGACAGCTTTTTGTACTGATGATGCAAAGTTTCTCGAGTCGGAGAGAGAACTTGAAAGTTTTGTGAAAAAACAAAAAGCCCTATTAGCCATGAAACCAATCTATTCGGATCGATGCTAAAAATCTGAAATATCCTGTAATATCCTGAAATAATTTACTACTATTATATAGAAGAAAAATGTAAAGCAATTTGATTTTTTCTAAACAATCCCAGTTTTTCAAGGTTTTCGACATCGAAACATCGGTCCTGCTGAATTGATTTGAACCCTAAATTTCCAGTATTTCAAACTCAATTTTCATGAAGAAATCCTCCTGAAAATTCTAGTAGAATATAGAAAAACGATGCCAAATTAGTCTTTAAACTTCGATAAACTTCCAAAATATTGATTTTCTCAAGATTTCCGCTCAAAGGCCCTTCAAGTATGTGAACAAATTTTCACCTTTTGTACGTAAAACTTCAGTTTATGCTGAAATGATTTCCTTTAATCGCTAAAATTTGAATTTGGGAAAATCTTTTTAATTGAAAAGGTATTGAAAGTAATTTTGACCAAAGTTTTCCACTCATAAAAGTCGAGCTTAACATAATCTTCTGTACGAATACAACTTCAACATTATCAAAGCGTAATTTGTCGACAATCAGACGTTACGGTTAAATCCGTAATTATTACAAATTAACCTCTTAACTGCAATTACTTCATATTAAAGTTTAGATAATACGGAAAGTTCGAGCTGGATTTAATAACGAACTTAATTGCCAATTAATATCGACCTGTATTCTTTGTTTATTTTTTCTTTGTTGGAATAAATTCAAAACGACTCTCAACTGAGAGAGTCCGGTAACAGATTGATGACAGACACCGTTTCACACTTAGAGCAATAAATTTCGTACGATAGCGAGAAAGAGAGACAGAGAATTAGAGAAAGACGCCGTCGACACGTAACTCCTCTTTACATTAATTAAGTAATTGATGTTGGTGTTAATGATAGGTTGAGACGAATTCTCATTTAATCCACGATCGTTGATTAATTTCCATGATACAAAAAAAAAAATAACACGAAGAGAATTTGATTGATTTTCAGGAAATTTCAACGACGTCACCTGTATTAGCTTCCCCATCAAAGCTCCAATTTCCTGTTGGACGACACGACACATACAGCCAGAAAAAAAGCAGGACGTTAGTTTGATCTATGATGGTGGAAGCGTTGAAGTGTGACAATCATTTATCAATGTAACAGGTGGATTTTCCATAGGAAAATCCGTCAGAAATATATTTCATCCTTTTTTCTCGTGTATAATCAAGATGGCGAAAATCCATACGAATCGATCGTAATTGGGCGATTGAAGGAAATGGAAACAACCAATTCGTATATCATTAATATTCCATTTTTTTCCCCCCAACAGATTATCGTTTTTCGTCTGGGAGAGTGGAAATAAATTCGTTATTTGTGCCACCGGATTTTCCATCGCCAATGTTCGTTTGTTACATTCAACAATTAATTAATTTCGTATCAACGATTGTTACGTTTTCCATGCTGAACAACAAGACGTATCCATCATTTGGAAATTAAGGCTTTTTGTCAGTTCAACTGATAACGGTTGAACTTTTCAATTGTATTGAGTTTCGTTTCATTATTGTCCGTTAAAAGTTCAACTTCAGAAAGTACTACTTTTAATTAAGAGAAGGTTGAAAACTGTATAATTATATAAGGGTTGATTATTAAGCATCCAATGGAAAGTTTCGGGATGATAATGATGATTAATAATAGAAAAATCGATATTATTTTATTAATTATTAGCGCCACTTATCATTGCTGACAGAATTTGATAAATATTGCAATTTAAACGCCAAAACAAAGTCGTTAAGTGTTGTGCTGCAGCATCAGCAATGAAAGTTTTAATGGTATTAGGTGGTAAAAATAATGCGTCCAAATAGCGGGTGGAAATTGGTGGATGCGCCGGGTAGTTTACCACACAATTCCGACGATTCTAGTTTCAGTTTCATAATGGTGGAATTTATGAAATTTCCAGCAATTTCGCTGTTGTGATAGATAAAATTTCAGCTTGTTCGTACCTGAAAAACTCGGTCTTATATCGTCAATTCCAGACGTGTATCGATTGGAAGAATCTTGCAAATTTGCCTGTCAATTTCAACGGTAAATCCTGTAAACTTCTGAGCAATTGTGACGTTATTTACTGTTAATTACAAAGACGTTTCCACAAAACAGTTTAACTTGGAATCCCTCTAACGAACTGACAATTGTAGCTTTGACTCGTGCTAATAATTTGTAAGTCTGCTGGGAAATCTTACAATTGAATTCAATGAGAAGTAATCCCTGCTCTCTAAGCGCTACACATTTATAGTTTCACAACAATTTAAAAAGAAAAAGTGGATAGTGAACGTAACGTGGTTCGAACTCGTAGAAGTGAACAAGTCCTCGGTAGTATAGTGGTCAGTATCCCCGCCTGTCACGCGGGAGACCGGGGTTCGATTCCCCGCCGGGGAGGCTTAATTTTTGCCTTCTTCCTCTCCTCTACTCGATCGAAATTGAACAATTGTACAGTAAAAAACTTTAAAAATCAAAATCAAAAAAACCTGTCACGCGGGAGACCGGGGTTCGATTCCCCGCCGGGGAATCGATCATTTTAACAACTTTACTGGTACATATCAAGATTTCATAAATACCGACACAGTCGTTAAGTGTTGTTTTATGTCTTACAGCATCAGCTATGAAAGTTTTAATGGCATCATAAGATGAGGAACAACAAAACCGCGTATTCAACGAGTCCTGTTGCTTTTCTCAAACGGCAATAAAGTTGATTAATTTGATAAACAACATTGTTTCTAATTTCTGATATTATCGACAATATATCGGGAACACGATACTCGTACAACACGGTTTCTTTCGTGCTTGATTGTGGCAGAATCTCTTGGAGCACGGCACGATTCGTTCGTATCAATAAAATCGAATCAAATTGAGTGCGATTGAGAAATTGGTGGATGCGCCGGTTTTTATTGACTCGTTCTTTTATCATTATCCAGTTGTCAATACTTGATTAGGGTCCGGTTTTTATTGTCCAGATGAATTTTTTCCCAATCATCTGCTACCATTCTCTTATCAGTTTTGTTTCTGTTTTGTGTTGATATTAACAAGGTGAAAATCGATAAAGTTGATTACAACTAAATGGAAATTATTATTGTAGAAGAACGAATCAACTGTAAACCAATGTATCATTGAAGATTTGTGTTATTATGGTAATCATATTGGGTAGGGTTGTTGTGTCGTTATTATAAATCTCCTTAGCGTATGTCTAATTTTAATAAATCCTGTACACGATGTTGTTTAGTGTCTCGATAAAATACACGTCGTCCTTGTATTCTAGCGCTCAACTCAACCATATGGGGTCGATGAGAATTACAACGAGTAATCGTTTAAACAAATAAACGTAGTGTGTTTCTGTCTTATTTTCCATCAGCGCACAGAGGCTTAGAATTGTTTTCAAAATCTAAAAAGTTTATTATTTAAATAAAAAAAATTGAATGTCTTTATACGAGGAGGCACCCAGAAGTAACGGGAATTGGTTCGCCCCTGAGAATTTTTTTAGTAAAACACCTTTTTCCATTTCGCCGAAAACATGATGGCAGATTGTCGAGAGCAACGCGTGCCTGTGAAATGTGCAATGCTTAAGACTGCTTATAGGGATGCTGCCCTAAGTAAAACCAAGGTCTAGGAGTGGTTTTCACGTTTTAAAAATGGAGAAATATAAATTGAACTCGTTCAGGATACCGTTCAAGACCCCCCCAACGTCAAGAAGTGACGAAAACGACGACAAAATCAATGCTCGCGTTCGTGAAGACCGTCACCGAACAATTGATCAACTCTGTAAGATGTTTGGAATATCATGGAGTTCAATTCAGAGGATTTTATCCGAAGATTTACACATGAGAAGAGTTGCAGTCAAATTTGTCCCTCGCCTTCTTACAGGCGAGCAAAGGAACCGTCGACTTCAGACAGGTCTTGAGCTTCAAAATCAGCTCAAAGGTAATAAAGCAACAATCAAGCCAGTGGAAGACAGCTGGGTCTCTACGTCCCAAAACAGAGGCAGTCATGAGGACTGTCAACAGAAGTGAAAACTTAAAACTGTATTTTGAAATTTCAAACATAATTCAAACATTAATTTGATTTTCACATCTATCAGCACTTCGAGCGTCCAACGCACACATACAATCGGGTATATACAATGTACTAGCGGACCCGGCAGACTTCGTCCCGCCCGTTCGTTGGTTTATATTCATAAAATTAACAATATTAATTCTATTAATCAAATCATAATCTGGCAAAATATAAATTTAATTGTAAAACGTCAAAGAAAGTGAGGTTAGAATCTGTTAGTTAAATTTTGAAATAAAATTGCTAAATTATCAAAACTTATTTCCAAACGCGGCCAGCTATGTGGACGGGTACCTGCTTGTCAAAACTTATTTTCGGTGTTGCTGACGCGAATCTACATTATTTTCCCCTACCGAAAAATTATCTAACGCGCCTAAAGAAGTTTTCACTTCAAAAATCGTCAAGTGAAGACAATGATCATTTGTTTCTTCGATTGCAGAAGTGTTGTGCACGCGGAGTTCGTCCCCCTAGGTGAAACTGTCAACCAAAAATTCTACTTGGAGGTTTTGCGGGAGAGTATCCGGATGAAAAGGGTAGATCTTTGGGGCACAGACGACTAGTTCTTCCATCATGACAATGCGCCGGCCCACATGGCCCTCTCTGTGAAGCAGTTTTTGATCAAAAACGGCATGACAGGAGCATGAGTCACCGGATCTATCCCCCTGTGATTTCTTTTTGTTCCCCAGACTCCAAAGCGACATGAGAGGAAAGCGTTTTGACATTGTGGAGGAGGTAAAACGAAAATCACTGGAAGGCCTAAAGAACATCCAGATAAGTGAATTTAAAAACTGTTTTAAACAATGGATGGATCGTTTAGAGAGGTGCGTTGTGGTCAATGGCGAATACTTTGAAAGTGATCAAAATATTCAGCCATAAAGAAGTTATGACGAAATTTTCGGTTTTTTGCCACCCCCCCTCGTTTTTCACATCCCACAAAGATTTAGAATTTCGATTTCGTTTTTCCCTTTTTCTGTTATAGTTTTGGAAACATTGTTACTCTTCTAAAGCTCTTTCCGTAATTCTTATTTCAAGTACGAGAGGAAGCTTTTGATACGAGCTCAGTAATGTCCGAGTCTCCACAAAAATGTAACAACTTTGGTGATATCCCTAAACCCAGTCATTCGTTTGCCTTTCACTCCTTTTACCAAACCTGATGCACCAGTTCATATCAAGAACGTACGTCTGCCTGCCTCTTCCTCACAATTTCGGTTATAAATCAGATTCAGATCATGACAGATGAGAATAGCCCTTTTGAGCGTAAAGCCTTCCTTGCGTATCACTCAAAGAACGATAGAGAAGCTAAAAAATCCATAATCTAAAATCTTTTCTGAGGTAAAGGTCGAAGGAATCGGCTTTAGATTCAGGTTGTTCGATTTTCATGCTGTCCGAATTATTCAAAAAACATGCTCAGAAATCACTCCATTCCAAACAATATTCTTTCGAAACAGCTCCGATAATTTGTTGTAATTTTCTTGTTATTTTTATACTGCATTAATGTCGAACAATCGGTTCAAAGGAAACATACAAAATACGCATTTTGCTCCAGATTTTCAACATTTTACGTCCATTTTTAGTCACAGCAAAATCCGAGACAAATCATGCATCTTTAAAATTGAAATTTTATTTATCTATCCTCTATTCTGAGCGTCATACAGAAGGGACCGAAAGCTGGCCAAAATTCGAGCTATGGGATTTTTGTAAAATAGATACGTTTATTGTATCTCAAAAGGATTTAGAGCTTCAGGTCCTCTCAAATTTAACATAGTCTTCGCCGCGTGAGTAGCGTTTCCTTGCTCCATAATTGTAAAATTTTCCAAGCAATTGAATGTTGTTTCCATAGGAATGTTTCTGAACGATAACATGTATTTTTCATTACTCTTTCTACTTAGACAGAATATTTGCAGCATTTTGAGTGGTTGAGGGCATGATCGATTAAAACTGTAAGTTTCTTAGAATAAAGAATTTATTTTCGATTATCTTCTGCACGAATACAAAATAATTGGGCAATTATCAGGCAATGTCCAGGAAATCCCTATTAAAGGTACCAAGAAATATCGGAACTCTTATTTCGAAAATATCACGGTAAATGACTACAGGGCATGTTTTTCAAATGGAAAGCTTGAAATTGAAGCTAAAAGGGGTCTTGTGCTTTCGCTTGGAATGTTTTAAGTTTTCTATAATAAAATCGCAGGAAACGCTTAACTCTTTTGTTGGAAATTTAATATGCGCCATTGCTGAGAATTTGGTAATACAAATTTTTTTCATATCTCTAGAGTATAATTATTTCTACTGGATTACACCGAATTATATAGTTCTGATAATATTAACAGTATGGCAACTTCCGGTATCTTGTTGCAAGTAGAATTTCCGCTATAAGATTTCATCGAAAATTCGCTTATATACAACTACAAGAGAGAGTCTCTCTATTATCGTTATCGTTCCTCAACGAACCGGAAGCGACATAGAGATGGTTAGACTTCCGAAATACGACAATTTCCTCCTGGACGATGGCTATGTCATCTTTCATAAACAGAGAAATGTTATAACAAGAACAGCAAAACAAAAACAACAACAACAACGCTAGTAGCTCGATACTTGTAGTTGATTTTTATCGTGTTCGATTGCTAAACTAAGTAGTGACATGATCAATATGTTAACGTTAACTTGTACTTACGAGGCCAGTCATAGATCATGGACTTTGGTGGTTTCAGGAGGCTATCGTGACAGTAAAATCGATCACTTTGCGACTTGATTGTAATTTTGAGGCATGCTTTTCACAATTCAAATCGACATCCCAGAAAACTCATCTATTAACTATTTCACAGAACATGTATGTATGTAAATTGTATAAAATTCAACAGTTGCTAGTAGAGTAAATACAAAATTAAACTACCGCTTTTGTCTTCTTTTTAATATTTGAACACTTGAGTCTCGAGAATCGATATCCTCCTTACATTGTCTACTTATGTTCTTACAATAAACTACAAAGTTTCCGTGGTTGTTTCAGTGAAGTGAGTTTATCGGCTCATGAAAATCGCTGGTTTTAGAAAAGTTCTATGTCAATAACCAGAAAAGTTGTTGGGAAATTTTGCCATTTTATGTTGTTACGTTGAGTTTGTTGATGTTTTACAAAGTTTACAAAAGTTACCTGTTATTTATTGCGGTATAAAGGGTCGTTTATTTGAGTCAAACTGAAAGATCATTATGTTCAGATAACTGAAAAATGATGAATTTGGGAAAAGCTACATGTAGAAATTTTCATTTAGCAAATAATACATTAGAAAACTTTATTGATATTGTACTTGCCGAGTGTACTGAAATTTACCAGTAATTGAATTCTGACAAGTTTCCACTAGGTTTTAAACCGCGTTCACACAAAATTTGCCTTTTATTCAGCTCAAACCGGTTTCAGACGGACGTTAATTCTACTGTCTGAAGCGACAGGATTTATGCATATATAAAGAAAGCGCATTGACTTAAGAGACTGAAGTCAAAGTAAAACAATTTTGTTGCAGTTTTGTAGAGATATACTATTATGGCATAATATTATTACTTTGACTTCAATCTTTTAGGTCACAACTACCACTATATAGAGCTCACGGCAAATTTTCGTGCAGCAACACAAGTTTCTGTCAATGTGAACACGCTTTAATTGTAGAGAGATCAATATTATAATAATTGCGGGTGCTGTTTCTTCTACTGTATGCAAATTTCATAAATATTGCAAGTTAATTACACAACAAGGTCGTTAAATGTTGTGCTGCAGTATCAGTAATGGAAGTTTTAATAGCAACTCATGAATTAACGAGAAAATGGGGGGAAACGGTATTTTATAGACTCAAGTTTCAGGACATTTTGAGTTTATAAAATTTTTCAGTTTAATATCAACACATTTTGAGACTACTAATTGAAGTCCCCCACATATAATAGTAATTAATGTATCAAGGGTGTTATGCCCATAACGCCCGAGGTGCACTCATGAGTTTATGCCATAAGTAAAAGAAGCAATTTAATTTTATGTTTATTTTTTTGTTAATTTTTGAGGTTATGATAACATTTTTAATTACTGCAAAAAACGTTATTTATCATGGCAACGATCCTTAACATCGGGCTATTATTTTTCATAACGCCATCGCATGGCCGTGGTCAAGTAAACAATTATTATTTGCTTATTAATGCGAACGTTTAATATATACGAATGACATAAAATCAATAAAAGAGTAACTTTGTGGTGTGGAAAAAGTTCTAAATTATTATGAGCTAACGCTCTATTAGTTCGAAAAGTTATCATTCCAGTGAAATTATTCAACTTGTTGAATCTTATCAACTCAAGTCTTTTATCGTCAATTGCAGAGACAACGATTATCGATTCAGAAGACAATATAACTTTGCTTTCACCATTTAATTTATTTGCCATTTTCAATTATTCGATGTAATGCAGCATTTACTGAAAACAATTACGATCAATTTCAGTGGTTTAAAAAGTCAGGACATAGTTTTGGGTGCCATTTATCCGCACGTAAAAACGCTAAAATTTTAGGTTGGCAATTAAATTGACGCCGTTTTGGTATAATATTTCAAATCGTACGAAAGGATGTTCTAGCGGAATTTGTGTTTTCTTTTGTTTAAATTAATTTATGTTAATTTTAAAATACCTCCCTTCTTCTTGCTTTTAGTCAAAGCTCTGAGTCGGCAAAAGATGCTTGCGGCATTTATGCAGTGTCAGGATTGATTTGCCAAGCTTAAAAGTGGAAATTTTGACCTCAAAAGTCGTTTTGAACGTTTAGTTGCCATAAAATAACAAACTTTACAGAAATAATTAAAAAACAGCAGGAACTAATAGATTCCACAGAAAAACTTTGATGCTTATCGTCCCCTTGACAATATCCAGATTAACTGAATCTTTTGCGTTAAAGCTCCAACTATTAAGCGACTTTTGACTTAAATCGAAATTAAAATAAATATTTTCTTCATATCGCCGCTGATCTTCTAAAGTCATCAACAGATCTCAAAGCGGTCAAGAAACCCTGCTTTAACTTCGACTTGTTAGAATTATGTTTTCAATTGCTATCAGTAAAACGTAATCCTTGTCATCATGTGAAAGGTTACACTTTGGTGGTTTCACAATAAGTAATATTTTATAAGAACTACGGGCCCTCACAACTATATGTATGTTCGGACGATTCCTCATGTTTATTCTTTTGAAGCCCATTTTATGAATTTTCACAGAAAATGGCTCCAAATTATTCGAATATTGAAACAAAAATATCTTTAATGCTGTTCCACTTTTTAAACACAAAAAGACTAACAAGGAGAGGTCACGACCTCGGAAATGAAGTTCGAAACAAATTTTTGCAGGCTTGTAGTATACCTTTAGGTTAACAACATATTGAGAAAAAAAGCGTTTAAAGTTTTTTGCGTCCATGCTCAAGTGGTTGCGTCGTTGTATCGCGCTCAAAAGTACGGGGTTCAGTCCTCATGCGGAGAATTTTTCTTTTATTTGTCCAAACAACTTTCTTTATTTTCTTTTACTTTATAAATTAAAGAAATCAAAAATGTATTGTTTTTTATTTCTCTAACGTATTTTTTTATTATTTTTCATGTAATAGGAAAATTAGGTATAAATATAAATAGGAAAATAGGCACCGAAAATAGATATCCTCTATACAACTTCCGAATAATTAGTCTATTTCTGTTGAATTTTCCAATGCGTAAAATGTAAAATATTATAAAAAATGGTTCAGTAAAACATATTCGAAAAATTGGGGTAGCCATATCTGAAAATTCGTGAACTTTTTCAAAAAAATCGAAAGTGCGTGGAAGGCTGCGCATTAGAAGTGAAGTTTCTTAGGTTGGAGGTGAAGTTCATTTCTAGAATTAGGATATGGTTATGTGGGATTCAATTAATGAATTATTTTCTTTCTGTCGTTGCTTGAAGGCTCGATCTTTTTCTGATGTAGGCCAGGAAATTTTAGTTTCGTTCCAGATAACGCCCTACATCAATCAATGATACTAACTTTAGACCCTAGTGTTTATTTTACACAGTTGGCCGAAGTGACAGAGAAAGAGTAGAAGCGACTCTATGGTAACGCCCCCACTCTTCTCTTTCAACGTTCAGTTAGAGGTAAAGGGTTTCCCCTCACGGAGTCTCGCATTTTCGTCTCGCTTCTAACAAATTTACTACCCCACTGCGCCTAAAGAAGTTTCACTTCAAAAAAAATGTCGGAAGTCGTCTGAACATATAGTTATTAGGGCTCGTACTATGAACAATACAGAAAATCTTTCGTGCTCATCGTATATCTGAAAATATTCAGACTTTTATTACTCAAAAAAAAGTTAACTGATTTTTTTTCATTAACCCTCAATTGGGCAACTCTTGGCTTATAGTAGAATTATAATAAATATTTTCTTGTTCGGATAACTTGCAATTTTCAAGGAAATCTTAGAAGTGAGTTCTCAATTGCTACCAATAAAGCGTAATCCTTGCCTTCCTGCAACCTTCAAAGGGCTGCACTTTTGTAGTTTCGCAAGACATAACGTTTTGTAAAGAATTTAACTACTACCAACAATACAACACCTGATTTGTCATAAATTTGAATGAGTCAAATACTATTGAATTATCGTTGTAATACTAACAATACGAACATTAAATTAAATAATTGATTTCTGTATTCAATTATAAAAACAAACTCGACACTACTCTCTCGCATCAACCTTTAATTCTGCACTAATGAGAATAGAAACTTAAAACTTTGACTTGTACTAATAATCTACAACTTTGTAAGCGTATATCTTACAATTAAGTTTTCGAGAGAAAATCAGAAAAGTTCACCGACGAAGAAATAACGGCAACTGTCAAGAATAAATGCAACTTCTCACATTGAAACTAAAATAGAAGAAAAAATATGTATGAAAATAGACGAAAACACACCACTTTTACATAGTTGAAACGTTTCATTATTCATCACATGTCTACTATTAAAATCTAGACATCTGAAATACTTACTTAAAACAGATTGAAAAATTTATTAAAATTATTCAATTTTAAATGAGATCCAGTTATTTGTTGCCTTTAATCGGATTGTAGCCAAAATTTACCAGACATCATTGTCAGGATTCATCCAACATTATAAATCATGGCTATCAACATATGCTGTTATCATTATCAACACGATTAACGCGATTACAGCTGATAAATCAGAATCGGTTAGCTCTAATGTTGATCAAATTTTTGATATTGTTCTTCAATCGTTTCAACGGCCGATTTGATCTCATTTAGCAGCAATCAATCCCAATTTAATTACTAATTTAATTAAGATAAAGATTAATAATTGACTTAGAACCGACAATATTAGGTTTCTAATTGATTGATCGTTCCATTTATAAGCTCTCCATAGAGAGACACGTAAACATTTTAGAAAATTATTGGCGTAATTAACAGTGATCGAATTCTTAATTAATAGAAATCAATAATCTGGAAAATTCGTTGAGAAATTTGTAAATTAAAAACATGTTGTAATTTGTGCTAGTTTTGCAACTGCAGGATGTTTAAATGATTGATTTGAAACGAATTTCGATCGTTTCAAGCTTCATTACATTCGTTTCGCTATTTAGAACGAATTTGTGTTGACGAAATAAATAGAAAAAAGCCTATTGCTGCCGGATGGGAATCGAACCCAGGACTAATGACGTAATTCAGCTGCCTTCGTTTTTCTCCTTGTTTTTTTTTACTAAAAACTTTTACGATCTACTTGGAAAACTTTTTGTTTTGAAATACGCTACAAATTATTACAAGCTCTGCTCATTAGTGAAGATTTACAGTTAAGTTGAGACGATTTCGTCTTTATAATTGGGAATTGTTCAATTTCGATCGAGTAGAGGGAGAGGAAGAAGGCAAAAATTAAGCCTCCCCGGCGGGGAATCGAACCCCGGTCTCCCGCGTGACAGGCAGGGATACTGACCACTATACTACCGAGGACTGCAGGATTGCAGGATTTTTCTATTTTTAAATGAACTAATCGAATCGCTAGAGAGTTGCAATATTTATTCATATCGCGTCCTAAAGTTCTCTACCAATGTTTATTTCTACTGCGTATTGCATCAATATTTGGAGAGCTTTCAGTACTTACCAAAAATTGTAAAGAAAGTCTGTAGAAACACCAACAATCTCGATATTTTCAGCATTCTGTGTCGAAAGTTTTCAGCCTGAAACAGATGGAAAATCATACAATAATCTTTCAAAATTAAGTCAGTTTGAACTTTTCATGAAAAACAATCCAGAAAATTAACAATATTTACGACCAAAGCCGACACGATTTTTGCATTTAATTTTCCCTTAACTTTTCAATTTTCTTTTATCCCTTAAAAATTGTCATAATAATAATGATCTGTAATCTTATCTTATTTCATACCGCTTTCTAATTTCACTGGAAAATCGTATTAGATTGCTTTATTCCATTGAAAATTACCCTTATTTTGTTTCGAGGGGTTGATTTCGTCCCAGACTCGTTGTAATTCATCTAATATAATTCCGGTTTTTTTGCCGGTTCGTCCATCCGCTTAAAAACTATAATTACTAATAGCAAACAAGAAAAGAAGGGTTGCCTGCTATTATTATCGTCATAAAGGGTTGGATTTATAAATATTCGCTCTTATCATTGTTAGCGTTTTAAAATTAATTTTCAAGTCATCAGGGGTGAAAAATGACGGCAATACCATAAAAGAGGGTAAATGAATACGACAATAAAACTTTTACTATTGTTCGTCGTCTTATTGTGGTGCAAACACCCTCAATCCACTCTTCAACAATTTTTCTAAAAAAATTCTATAGAAGAATCGATAATTTTTCCGAATATACCGGCCATTACTTGATTAAAATCATCCCCACCGACTATAAATAGATTTAATCGAACTATTCCCCCTGTTATATAACATAATTCACCCCCAAAATAGAATTGGTTAGGGTTTGGAATAACTGGTTTGAAATAAACATTTATTAATACGAAATTGGAATTTGTGGTATTTTTCAACAATAGAAAATTATGATTGAAGGGTTAGAACAAAATTAAATGACACAAACCTATCAACCCTTTAACATATAACCTTAAGGGTTTGTACTTTGTGTTTGTAGAGAATTCGGATGGAAACGTGCCGACAATTGAACAAACTTCCACCTTGGGGATGGTGGAAACGGCACGCGTCTCTTCACCACCACCCCAACCATTCGCAAGATTATTAATTAGAATCATTTGAATTTTGGGGGGTTGTTGGTGGAAAAATATCGATTCACATAATTGTTGGAGCAAGCTTTAATATGGGGTGAATAATAATCAAAAATACACCTTTATTGCTGCTACCACTACCGTTTCACAATGTCAAGTTAATTACAATTGCACCCCATTGACTAGAAGTAGAAGTGGTGCACTGATGTCTTTGAACATTCGGTAATTAACCGGAAACCACAATTGAACGGTAATTTTCCCAGGAATCTCATTGGTGAATAGGGGATGACATTACTTGAACATCTGTTGATCTGTTAGATACAAGTCTCTTATTGTCAAACAATACCATTTTCACCCCTGCACAATAATATTGACTTCGAAATGATTCACCCTTCGAACTTTCAACTCGCAATATTTATTCAAAATAATTCGAACGTTAACAACTTTCCAGATATGGACAATTTGTAATCATCCCTTATTCCATAATTGTCATTTAAATAATCAATAGACATACACCCTTATCTATATCAATTTATTTATCGCTTTGTCTACATTTTGTTATCATTGCGTAAAGGGGTAATAATTTATGGTCGACTTGAGGACGGCTGTAAATGCTGAGAGAATCTTAAAGGTAATTTCAATCTGCCAACCCTTACGGGAGGGTTGTGTTCTATAATACCTTACATAGAGAGAGAACTTGATATCGTTGTATAAATCAGGGACCGTTTTGATCCTGTAGACACACGCAATCGGAGATACAGTTACTTATAGACGCACCCTTAAATGATAATGTAACGATAACAGATAGGGGAATAGCTCCGCTTTTTTTTCGAAAATAGGGGTTGTTATCGGTAAATAACAACCATCCACCCTTAGTTTTATTTTATCAATATTTAATCAATTTAAATGAAATGCAAAGAATTGCAAAAATTACAGCTGAAATTTCGATTGTTTAATGTCGCTAAAAGTGTGCTTTTTTGGGAGAAATTTGGTGGATGCGCCGGGCGATAATTGATCGCATTTTACCTGTAATTTCGAATAACTTTTGATTAGTGTCATTATCAATGCATTCAATTCGCACATAGAACAAATTTGAATAACTATTTTCCAATTATATTGAAAAAGAATCAAATAAACAACGTTATATTCGTGATTCATTTCAGCTTGAATGAATTTCAATATACAATCTACTATCGATATTATCTATCCTCTTTTGTTCTACATATATGTATGGCAAATAAATAGAAAACAAACTGAACATATGAGGCTTTTTGGACGAGAGAAACAGACCAGATGGGCTTAATTTAATTTGAATTCCATACAACTTTACATTTTGTACAAACAGCGCTATTATAGTAAACAACAATAATAGTAGAAATAATACTGATCGTAATATGATTATAAACAATGATTAGGTATTTAGCAAATGTTGGCCAAATTTCACGGATTACTCTCGGAATACAATTCGAATTTACCCGAAAAATTGTCGAGGAACTATGCTACCTGTTCAGTCGACTATTAAATGGAGAATTCGAGCAGATTAAACACAACGAAGATTTACACAAATTATTCGATTTATTATTCAAAATGTGAACGGAAACAAGTGTTAACCGTATTCGAACGACAATCCCTGGCGTGGCATATACAGACATACGGCCGGATCCTAGTTGATCCCTAGAAAAATACGTTCCATTCCCTATTACTGTTACCGTTAAAAATATTCACAAAAAAAAAATCACGCACCGGTTGCTATTCGGCCTATTGCTATGCAAAATGGATTTTCCGATCGTGGCCAGAAATAAATTCCGATTTGTATTTAACGGGTATCATCAACAAGTTGTAATAATTTTGCTGTAGTTGTTGTCGCTTTTTTTAAAAAGGGATAGCTAGCCGACATTCTAAATGGTGATTATATATCGTGGGCTTTTTAATTTGGCACATTTAAAATGGCACTGCACACAAAAAAAAAATAGAGGAAGAATTATGGATATTAACAGTCGTCGCTGGTCGTGCTAGAATTATTTCGAATAGGGAAAGAAAAATGTTGCAATAACGGCGACGACAGATAAACGGAAATTTATTGGTAAACGGGGAAACGACATGGGGAAATAATTATAAAATGCGTCGGCCGACATGCGGTGATGCATCGTCGTCCCGCAAAACGGAGACTTTTCGCAGCAGTAATATCAAAAAAATAAAATAAAATTATAGTCGTATAAAATCAATACTATTGATTGTGCTATTAATAGTCGTAAAATAAAACAGTGGTGAATAGTTGAGAGCGTAGTAATTACATATGCTGACCTGACCCGTAAACTTCCGGTCCTTATTGATTAATAATTAGTGTCGTAGTTAATGTTTGAAATACGAGAAACATTGCGATAACATTCTAGATAATCGATAGCGTGCAGTAGTGCCAACTTTTAGCTAATTTATTGGAGAAATACCGAAGCTCTCATTGGTTGGCTTGTCTTCATTGCGCCCCGTCACTGATCAAAATTGTTTCTCATTTCGTCTACTCGATCCGCTACATGTTTATCTTCTTACTCTGCCGTTGTCGTATCATTTCTCCAGTTCTCATCTTCTTCTGTCGTCCACTTGTTCACTTCTTGTTTCGATTCTTTGCCGTCGTATTGCTTCCGATTTGTTCTGCTTTACGTCATTTCCAGTCTTGTTTCCTGCTTTCTTACCTAATCTTTTTTTCGCTTGCCTGTTCCTTCGTCGAATACTTTATGCTTTCTGTTTTCCTCCTTCATTCTGTTTTGGAATGCTCCTTTTAGCATTTTTTGAGATTGTGGCCTTATTTGTTGTCCAGAGAAACTTTTGCTAAGCAGATCCTAGGATAACCGACATTAAGGACGAATCCAAGACTTCAAAGTTGATTTGCGCACTGTTGCAAGAATAGTTCTTTACTGTACAAGGTGGTAAAGTCATACTTTATCCATGAGGAGAAGTTTGGCTCACGAGGCCGAAGGCCAAATGAGACAAATCCGCGAGTGGATAAAGAGATTTTACCATCGTGTGTAGTACAAGATTTTTTTCAAAACTTGCCCTTCAAACTCTTTTTTATTCAATTTTTTTAATTCTGTAATAAGTTATGACATTAATTATTCATACAGTTGTCAATCGTTGTTGGTTGCTATTGGATTTCTCTAAACAACAAGCAATTGTTTTTGTTTATTTATTGTTGGTTGCTATGGAGCTTACCCACCTCAACGGTAACGTAAATACTTTACCTTTGAGGTGGGTAAAGTGCTACTTCACCATCGAGTTTTTAGTCGATAAAGTAGGAGTTTAACAGCAAGTATTGAAAAAATACTTTTTCTTCATTCGTTCTAAATGATAATTAGCGATCAATTCAAATGAAGATACGTTGGAAAGATCATTTGTTTTCTGCGAAAAGGTGTGAAAATTCAATGTTTGATCCCATTCGAATCCAATTTTGGGTTTTCCTCCCTTATTTATTCAGAGAATCGAGCGAAATTCATGTCAACTATAGTCGATAGTGTGCTCGATGTCGGTATGAGTTTCTTTTTACAAGACTGTCATCCATTTTCCGGAAAATTTAATAAACAAAAAGAGAGCGAAGAAGGTTCCTTTTTCTGAAGAATAAATGTAAATCTTGCAAAAACCAATTCATACAGACATCAAGCACACGACTGTCTATAAAGTGGTATAAATTTAATGCAATTCTGTAAATAAACAAAGCAGAAAAACGGAAAATTCGGAAAAACGTAAGCTCTTCTGAATCGCATAATTGCCAACATAATCTGTTAAAAACGATTTTTAATAGAGCAAATATAGAAATAATTCCAGCTTTTCCATTTACTATTTTCCGGACTATTTATCATTCGTTGAACGTTTCGAAAACTTTCTCACATAGACACAAGTAAAATTTAATATAAATGTCCAACTTTCCAAATTTAATAATAACAATATTTATTTATTATTTCGTTGACGTTTAATTTGTTTGAAAATTCCCACCCTTAAGCGAACGAAAGAATTACACACACGAACAAGAACAAGGAAAAAAAAGTTTGTACAACAGTAAAGAAAATTTAAATGCAACACAACACGAACAGCTTCTGCTGAAATTCCTTGAAACTTCACACAACTTTCTTGCAGCATTATCAACTCGAAACTTTCGCATAAACTCCAATGATATCGCTTATCATTAACAAAACTTGACTGTTTCAAATAAACGAAAATAGCCATCCAGTTGCACAGTTTTAACAGTCGGTGTAATAATGTTATTCATTACGAAACGTACAGTCTTCTATATTGACACGTGACTGGAATACAGCCGGTTGTTTGTAATGCAAATCAGTACATAGCTGTCTACATTAGACAGACAAAGATAGGATTATATTGGATTGTATTAAAGTGGATGGGAAGGCAAAAAAAAAACAAATTAGAATAGTGAAACTAACTAATAACGAATAAGGTTCTGTTATTAGATGATAAAGTACTACATTAATTACAACACGAAATGGTCGACTAGTTCCACGTCATTACCAATAATTAATTATTATGGAAATTGTCGTTGAATGTAGAGAATGTGGAGCTTTAAGAGGGTTATTATGGTGCAAAAACCGTTAAGAATCTACTGTAATCGAATATCGTATCTATAACTAGATTTCAACTTAATCCCCCCGAAACTTTATAAAGCTCAATATCAACTTCCGCCGACGCCGCCACCGCCACCACCACCCCCGAGCTGTGCTACAATTGTCTATCACTGTCTACGTTACGGTTTTCGGGGAAAGTATAACTTTTCACGAATTCAATAAAATGGAAAAATTATACATCTCGAATGGCACAACATGTGGTCGGATTTTTTCCCATCGACTTTTCGTCGTGTCAGCAGCATCAATTCCTCCTTTATTATTGACTGTCTAAACTGGAATTTCCACCGCAAACACACAAAAAAAAAACAAAGTCAACTCGTAAAGCTTTTGTTTCTTTAATTAATCCTTTGTAGTAGCAAGCTTCTGTGCTGCTATGTTACACACAAACACAGCAAAAGCGACGTGTATCAGTGTTTACAACATACCACGAAAATAAAACTTTCAGATTATTTCAGCGGTTTTCCACCCCACTTTGTGTGCAGTGTTCTTGGCGTCGTCATTACCGGTGCGAAAAATTGTTGATAACGTTTTAGGATTTTTTACAATCACCACACAGATAACGCTCCGGACACTAGCCGGTTTATCAATAATCGTAAATTTTTGCATTTTTTGTTTCGTGTGAAAATAACGTCTAAATATTTGGCAAGAAAGCAATAATGTCAACCGTCAAAATATCCAGATAGAAACGGTTCGGTTATTTTCCGCTGCTTTGGGTTATTTTTAAAGAAAATTGTGGATTTTCCACATCTGTTACTAGAGCATTCTATTGGGAAATATTTGAGACATTTCACATTATTGTTGCTATTGTTGTGTGCTATTGGAATTATCGATCTGTTGTCGATGATAGAAGCAATAATTATGTGGACGATGCAACAGGAATTCGGTTGGACTATTCGATTAATTGCAAATAGAAAAATTTGATGAAAAATTGGAGTTGGAAATCAAATTTTCTACTTTAAAAGTTTGTGGAAAGAAGAACAAAGAATCGTTGCTCGTTTTGTAAGTCTTCAGGGAATCAAAGGAAAGATATCGCCCAACTATATTGATATTTTTTTAGGGGAGGGAAGGTCTTGAAAATTGAGTTGTATCGTCTTTAGTTCAACAGAGGGTGAATTTGTTTGATTCAACCGCTTTGCAGAATTTCCACAATAACTTTTAAATATAATTGCGAAATTTCCGTCGATCTCCATCTCCAAATAGGGAAAGAAAATCATGAGTTAGTAAAAATAATGGATGAATCAATAATCAAATAATCTTAAACAATTAAAGGTCTTGATCTCTATCTACAAAATCTACAGTTTTATGATCTCGATCTGCATCTCATCGATATGCAACTGTTTCCCAAACGACTTCTTTGCAGATGCTGCTCGACAAAATTGCCAATAAAAATGGTGGATGCGCCATTATAAACGAGCAATTGTGAAGAAAGTTTAATCTTCATTTGTATCTAATAAAATCGTTTTGTGGTAGCTGAATTGTGAACTTTGAATCGCTATTTCGATCTTCATCTAGCATTTAGCTGAGTTATTTCTCAGGAACACAATTTTGTTGTAATTACTTAGAGATAGAGATTAAGATCAAGACTGATTAATAATAATAAATTTATAAAATGCTGAAGTAATAAAAATGATGGACACGTTTGCTATTTTATCAACTTCAACTCTTTAATGTAATTGCAGTTCCCGACAAATTGTCATCTTCATCTCGATCGTGAATATAACGGTTTTATGACAAATTACCTGTTAGAAACTTAATTTATGGTCAATTCCTCGATCGTAAAAATCAGTTACGGCAAATTTCATTTATTGAAAAATTGCATACTAAGGCCGGATCCACATTATAGTACCAATCATCCTCGGTACGGACCAATTGTTTTTCGAGAATATTTGACTGTACTGTAGCGAGACGAACTGTGGCCGGCTCTGAAGTGTGGAACTGGGCTTAATCAGTTACAGTCTACGATTTAGAGACTTGATTGAAACATTTCGCGAACTTACATCGAAGGAGCAATAATCTTCAGACCTTGTTTATAGAGATAGAGATTAAGATCGAGGCTGATTCATAATAAGAATGTGATAAAATTATAAAGTAATCATAATGATGGAGACGATGCAATAAAAGTGCTTGCAATTGTAATGAATCAATAAACTGCAACTCTTCAAAGCAATTGCAGTTCCCAACAAATTGTGATCTTCATCTCTATTGACAAAAGAACGTCTTTATGTCGACTGATCTGTTAGAAAAATCGTTGGTGCTTATTGTAGAAAAATTGAACCTAAGGCCGGATACACACTATAGTACACGTGATTTTCGATACAGTAGTGTGGAACTAGCCGTAATCAATTGCAGTCTACTATTGTCTAAATTTGTACCGGTTAGAGACGGGATTTTAAAAAATTTATCTTTCCAATACGACCACTCTTTCGTCACGTTTGATCTCTATCTCGATCTTCATCTAATTAAGAGAAAAACTGATTCATAA
Organism: Epicauta chinensis; assembly: GCA_021725515.1. Classification (NCBI taxonomy): domain Eukaryota; kingdom Metazoa; phylum Arthropoda; class Insecta; order Coleoptera; family Meloidae; genus Epicauta; species Epicauta chinensis. Next base: position 121,213 of record JAEDXX010000144.1, read on the forward strand.
TAAGACAGTGATAAAATTCTTGCAATTGCAATTGCAATGAATTGACAAATTTCAACTCTCCAAAGCAATTGCAATTCCCGACAAGTTATGATCTTCATCTCGATCGTGAATATAACGGTTTTGTGACAATTCAACTGTTATAAACTTGATTTTTGCTCAATTGTTCGATCGTTAAAATCAGTCTCAACTTCATTTACCGAAAATTTGAATTTTACGGCCGGATCCACACTACAGTGCCAATCAGGTTCGGTACCAAAGGCTCAAAAGTGTGGATCTGGCCTTAACCTGTCACAGTGCAGGATTTGGAAACTTAATTTTAGCTGTTTAGACTTATTTTAACAAATCTACCTCTCTAATTCGATCTCCCTTTCGAGCACCTTTCTAAAATAAATAATAAAAGTTTCTAATTATTTGGATTATCTACTATAAATCAAATTTTTGGAAAACTTATTTCGAAGAAGTATAAATCTTGGGTTGTTGTATAGGCATAGAGATAGAAATTAAGATCGAGACTGATTCACAATAATAAAGTGATAAAATTCTGAAATAATAAAGGAGCTTGTAATTGCAATGAATCGGCAAATTTGAACTCTTCAAAGAAATTGCAATTCCCGAGACGTTATCATCTTCATCTCTATCGTGAATAGAACGGTTTTATGACAATTTAACTGTTATAAACTTGATTTTTGCTCAATTGCTCGATCGTTAAAATCAGTCTCAACTTCATTTACTGAAAATTTGAATTCTACAGCCGGATTCACAATCAGCCAATCAGCCTCGGTACGTACCAATTATTTTTCGTTTGAGAATATTTGATCATAATGCAGCGAAATTAAACTGTAGCCGGCTCTAAAGTGTGGATCCGGCCTTAAACCTGTTACAATATAGTACTTGTAGACTTAATTTTAACTGGCTGCACTTGTTTTTGACAAATCTACCTTTCTAATTCGATCGATTTCTAATTATCTGATTATCTACTATAAGTCAAATTTTTGGAAAACTTATTTCGAAGACGCAAAAATCTTGGGTAGTTGTATATAGAGATAGAGATTAAGATCGAGATTGATTCTTAATCAAAAACTTATAAATTTCTAAAGTAATAAAGGAACTTGAAATTTTCGACAAATTGTGTTGTTCATCTCTATCGCCAATAGAATAATTTTGCGATAACTTTTTAAAATTTGATTTTTACCCAGACTTGCTTGGCTATAAAATTCACAATTTGTTCGACTCAACCACTTTCAACTCTTTGAAGTGTCTCTGTAAAGCACACAACTTCTTCTACAGTAATAACTCAACGGCTAGAAACTTGGTTATATTGGTGAATGTCTCTTGTGGCGCATTCTCACAGGTAAAATTGTTCAAAATCCATGAAATTAAACAACCTGTGCGCCGATACAATCCTTCTGTTGCGTCTACATAAAATCGCCTTGACATTATTTGAAAAATGGTGGATGCACGCCCGGTGATTTATCACTACTAATCCACTCATTTTTTCCTACCACAAGACTTTCAAATTTTTTCCCATAAAAACTTTATAATCGCTCAACTTTTGTCCGACGTGTCAACAGAGAGCTGTAAAAAAATCCACAAAAATCCACAAAACTTATAAACATGCCATAAACGTTGGCACATATGAAACAATGTGGGAACAAACGAAATTTCTGTTATATTTCCTGGATACAAAAAAAAAATGTGCGAAACAACTCGTATTTTCGCACAGGTATTTATGTGTCAAGAAATTTATTAACAGTGGTGAAGTTTGAACAACCACCACAATGGGGAAATTTCCATTCTAAAGACTAGTCGCTAAGTGTAAATTAGTTGTAATTTAATTTCAGTTATCGTGGAAACTACTAACATGACACGAAAGTTAATGGTAATAAAAGAAATTGGATTTTGTGAAACTGGCAAAAATTTTCTGGGAACATTTAGTAATTACGGTGACTCGATAAAGAAATTCGATTTTTCTCTTTCAAGAAAAATATCGTGCTTTCACCGATATCTAATCAGAAAATATTGCGTGTTATTCTTTTATAATTATACACATTTTTCTTTCGGAATTTATTATGATCGATATCGCCAACAATAGAAACTTTAAATGTTGCTGCAGTCATAATATCAACTATTACCTGACCTCTTCGGTATTTCAATGAGAGCGCACACCCACACACTTTCTGCAATACGATGGAAATATTCAATTTTATTCAACTAATGAAATAAAGCGAGATAGACGACGAACAATAGCGACAATAAACAAACTAAAACAGCAAAAAAAATAAAGAGAGAAAAAAAGGGGCGACGAATATTTATTGGCCAATTTAACGATTTAATTCTATTCCATCGTGTGTTTTCGAATTGAACAAATCCAATTAGATCTAATAACGAAATGTCGTGTGTATCACACTATATACTGCAATCGCAAAAGATTTGAAACGGACTCGTCCGGGTGATTAACTGATAGATAGTGTGTGTGTGTGAGAGAGAGAGAGAGAAAGAGACGCTTTCAATTGGCGACTCAATCAAGAAATAAACCGAAATTAACTATTAAGCAATCAGGACGGCGGAAGCAATTAGTTGACGTGTAATTAATTGAATTAATAAAATCTAATAAGGGATCAATACTACTATACGAATACAGGAATCTTGCACATTAGACGGATTAACAATTAAATCGAATCAAATAACAATAAGTGATTAAGGAGTACATTTGGTGGAATTGGGCGATAAGCACGCATTAACAATTGTTCCCAAAAAAGAAAGGCGCTATTGACTAAAATGTACGAAAGACTTGATTGAAAATGTCTTGGTGTGTCTCCAAACAATTCTTTTGTGTGTGAATTTTGATTTTAAGCATTCGCAATACAGGATGTTTCACCTCACTCTTTAAAACCCAGATATCGTGTTTATTTGTAGATGAATATAAATAAAAATTTTACTAGGCTTGATCAGTAGAAGTGTTGTAATTAATTTGGAAATCGCAACAACTTCCGAAAGACATGCAACAGCCAAAGAATCATTGGGATTGAATCTTCAGACCATGGAAAGTTTATTTTTTGACCTTAAAATCTGGTATTTCAATCACACTTTTCACTTTAGAAGCACTAAAAAACCTCTTAATGAAACGGTTTTGCTGAACCTGCAAATTTAAATTTTCAACAGTAAATAATCTGCTACAACTCTTATTATTGTTAGTAGTTTTGAGACCGGATTTTAAAGCCCAAAAAACTGCTTTTCGTTCAAAAACACGTGGCACGTTCAAAATCAATGATTTGTCATTTGACTGCCGTATAGATATTGCAAGATTTGTTTTCATATTCCCAAATTAGCTGCATCTAACGAGCTAAAGTAGCTTAAATCTTGTAGTTTAAGTTGTTAGATTAAGATCTGTTAAAGAAACCGAGATATTCGAACTAAGAGAGTTATGTGAAACGCCCTGTATATAATTGGCATGTTATTGTAAATTAAGGATCGCTCAGTATTATGTAAACGTACCTTGGGGGATCAAAGTTTAGCTTTTTTTAATTAAGTTTAATGTGAGTTTTTCACGGTTTCATTGTGAATATGTCTGTCCCTCAATAAAGTTACAGTTCACGAGTTCACGAATCCGCTCTAAAAATCAGGATTTTTCACATTCAAACATAACAGCACAAAAAAATTAAGTTTTCACTTATAAATTCGGGCTTTAATTGTAGAAAAAATATAGCCAAATATAGTTCGCTGATTTTTTTAGTGGTTTTATAGCGTAATGACTTTACAATCATTCAAATTATTACTATAATTCTATACGTTCCTAATAAATTTCTTTGCATTGAGAAATTCTAAAGGGTGTATCCATGTGATTCAAAACTTGTCAAAGATTTACGATTGTTCGTTAGAATGATAGCAGTAATCCTAGAAATTATAAAGTCATTAAGCTGTAAAATCATTTGAATATTTGCTCAACTATACTTTCATGCGTCCGTAATGTCGAAATTGTGTTAAGTTTGATGCAGTTGCAAGAACACAAAGACATGTTCTGATTACACAATCACGGCGACATGCAATTACTTATCGACAGGTTAAATATAGAAAGCGCATTGAAAATCATGGAAAATTGTGGAAAATTACTAGAATTGTAAGATAGATTGAAAATCGTGGCAATATCCAAATAAAGGAAACCTTTTCATGGACTGTTTTAAATTAAAGAGAGTTGCTGTATATTTGATTCAAGTTCGAATTTTCAACTGCAATCGTGCAGACTGAATCAGAGTCGTTACGAAGACGATTTTTTTTGTGGCAGTTACGATTTAAATAAAGATTTACAAAAAGGTGGACGTTTTTTGTAGCTGAGATTTGTACCCAAAACTGGACGCTACAATCGATGTTTAGAAGAATTCAAATTGTAAGAACTATTTGAAAATTTGAAATTTAAAACGTGCAAATTTCTCCCAAATGTGAATTAAAATAACAAAATTACAGTAGAACAAATTGTATATTGCTTTTACCGGCTGATGACTTTATGAGCACTATTATTGGTGATATAATTTTAACATAACGAGATAGCATGATCATCGACTGTCTCGGAGCTAATATGATTTACAATTCATCACTAATTTATTAGAATAACATTAGGATTTCAGGTGACAAAGTCTTTAAACAGCAGAATCGGTACAGAATTTGGTCTACAACATTATAACCAAAAATTATAGGTACCAACTTAACTTACTAGATTAAAGTCAAGATAATAAAATGAATGTTAGATTGCCCTGTTGTATATCTCCCAAATGATGATTTTACCCTAGCAGGTAGAGTATGTTTTGTGAATCAGGGAACGCGGTATGCGTAAAAGCTTGAAGCATTTATATCAACCAAGATGTTTACAATAAGGCTGTGTAATAGTTACGTTCTAACGAATCGCAATAAATAAACAACTGTCGAGGCGATACTGTAGAGGATAAAGGGATGGTATTTTTTCAGTGGCGTCCACAAAATATATTTAAATGACTTCAAATAACCAAAACTATATTACCTATTGTTTTATCTTTTTTCATCCGGTAATTTTGTTTCTGTTCCCTGTAAGTTATTATGTAAATAATGCAACTTTAAAAATATTTATATATAATCAAGACGCCACTGAAAAAGAAGCTGTAAACGCCTTTGGTTATAACAACCTTTGGTTACCGAATCTTTTGTCGCCTAATTTTGACTGTAATCTCGTAAGTCAAGTCTTCGAGTAACTGTTTGGTCAGAATCAGAACCGGCTCGACACCACAGCAAAACAGGCCGCTGCATAATTTTAGAGGCGGCATTTTTTAGTGCGTCCTGAGTAGAATTTTGTTAAAAGTCCTCCATTATCAATTGAAAAAAGAAACAGTAGAACAGTCTTAAGTCCGATAAATTGCTCAATATTGGGAACTGCTGCTAAATACAAAAGATTTCATTCAATTTGGAAAATGTTGTTTACTGATTGAAGGTGCAAAAGTTCCAAATTCAGGGATAAATAATTGATTGGTTTTATTTTAGATCTTCAGATATCGTAGATCGTAAAAAACGTTCAGTCTTTAGAAAATTCTCTCAATCAAAATTTTGAAAGTACAAAAATTGGTAACCCTACAATTGCATCACCCCTCGGACCAGGAATTTACCAAATCCGCCAATCAAGTTCTTTTGAAGTTTCCAATTGTCCCTTTAACCCCAAACCCTTCAACTGTATTATGTCCTTTATTTAGGTAGCCGTATTTTCATTTACGAAGACACATTTTTTATTTTTTCCCACATTTTTTTTTATTACTTTGAAGATTGAATTAATCGCGTGTATACGTTCTTGATAATAACCAAACAAAGGACACTTATTTCACACTCTTTTTTTGTTAATTAATAAAATAATTGTGTCTATTGCTAGTGTTAGTGTAAGTGTCCATGCCGAATAGCTCCAAGATTCCTATGGAGATGGTAAATTTTCAAATGTTTATATTTTTTTACAACACTAACAATTTTTCTTTCTACTTTTGCTACAATTATACAGTTATCAACTTGAACTAAACCGTGAGTCTTTCTTTGAACACAAACGATCAATGCTTTTTTCCTGTTATCAAAACAAAAACTATTTTCAATCAGATAAAGTTAAGTTTTACTTTTTTGTAAATTTATTAATTTCTGATGGATTATTTTTAAAATAACTAGAAATACATAAAAGCATTATTAATTTCCGGAGACGGGCCCTGAAAATAAGCTTTGCTGCTCAGAATTCAGCGAAAAATCGAAAACGACGACTTTAACGTTAATTAAAAGCAACAAATTTCAAGAGATTTCAGGAATTTCTGCAACTAAAAACTGCTACTTTACGATTCCAAACCAATTAAAACCGTTGAACTTATCAAAAAAAAAAACAGAGGAAAAAATGGTGGATGCGCCACGACAAAATCTCCTATAATTAACTATCACATAATTAACCAAAAAATTCTAATGTCAATATAACGATAATTACGAAAATCTCAAGACGAAAACAATTAAGATGCGATTGTTAAACGACATCATAATTAGCTTCACTAATAAATATTATCCTTGAATCAAACTAATTACATTACAATTATTTCACCGAACAAACGAACGAACGAACAAAAAAAAAGTCGATTATTATTCAAGATTCTTGCTATTTATGTTAGAAATTAAACCAAAGACTTGAAGGTCTTTGTAGCTCAACTGAAATAATCCAGCTTTATTATAATAACAATAATCAAACAAACAATCATTGTATCATAAATGGTTTTATTGATAGACAAAACAGCAATGATGTCAAGGCATCTCTCTTTGTACGTATTCTATAATCAACAATCTATCTCTATCTAATTACAAATGAAATAAATAGATGTGATCAATATGCACCCATATGGTGATTGTTAATAACAACTTGAAATGACATTGGGCTCGAAATATGTACAAACATGTTATATGTATATGGTAGATCTGTGTGTACCTGCATGCATAATAAATTTCCAACATCTAATATCATGCAGTATGACGACTAGAAAACGTTTCAAACGCAGATGACAACGTTGGATTGTAGATTATGAGATGGTAATGATGATAACGTGCAAATCTAGCGATTTTTTGTGTGTTCACTTACAACACGCTAGAGAACTGCAAAATAATCAGGTTTTGTTGACGGAAATCCCGAACGATATTTGATTAATACCTGTCGAATTTATTCGTTGAAAAATCACTGAAAAAAAGGCGTTCTCCTTGATTGCGGTCAATCATCTGCGATATTCTACCAAGGATGATAACCACCGAAAAAAAGAATCGTTTAAAGTTCAATTCGTCAGTATTTGTGCAGGAATTTGGTACTTTGCTGAATTTACGGCAATCTATTTCGATGGAAATTTCCCCTAGTTAGCTCTCTGCAGTTGGATAGTAAATAAAGTATCTAGATTGATTTATATTGAATCAAACTTTAAATCATAATTGTTGGATGCTGACAAAGCTCTCTGTTATCTATCTGTCTCTCTTGTGAATGTAAACAGTTTCAATTCTACAATTTGGATTATTCAGTGCTGATCTGTACAAATGTCAATGTTTATCCGGATCTTCAGTCAATGTTGTAATCGATAAAATAGTTTGTATCACGAGTAGGGAACGTAGAACTAAGTCAGGTCACGTCACGAAAGATTCGAATTTAGCCCCATTTACGTGTTCCGGTACAGTAGTTTGTATAACCAGTAAGGAAAGCTTTGTAAGCTTTTTGAACCATTGTTACTCTAAAATAGTTTGCACGACGCGTAGGGAAAGTAACATAAATAAAAGCTTGTAATCTGGAGAAATGTTAATCTGTTGAGGCAATTCTGTAACAGTTTATATGACGAGTAGCGGCAGAAATGGGCAGGGAAAAGCTATTTAAAAACTACTCCTAACTTTTAGGGGCTGCGTCAGTTTGCATAACGAGCAGCGAAAGTAATAAGTCAAATCAAGACAGAGTAAATTCTAATCGGTAAAAAACGCTTTTTAAAACTACACCGAACCAATTATATTACTCTAAAGCAGTTTGTATGATGAGTAGGGAAAGTATTAGTCAGATCAGGTGATTTTTAGTTCAAACCACAGTGCAGTTCTGTACAAATGTCAGTCTTCATCTAAATGTCAATTTTAATCAATGTTAACCTTCGATGTCAGTTCAAATGAGCGGTAATCGTTAAAGTAGTTTGTACCGCGAGTAGGGAAAGCAGTAATAAGCCAGGCCAAGTCACGAAACATTCTGATTTTGCCACACTTACACACTGCAATATAGTAGTTTATATGACAAAGCTTTGTAAGCTTTATAGACCATTCTTACTCTAAAACATTGCATTGCATGACGAGTAGGGAAAGTAACAATATAATTGACAATTTGTGATCTGTAAAAATATTAATATTTAGAGGCACTGCGGTTCAAGTGGCAGAAGAAGTAGGCAAGGAAAAGCCATTTAAAAACCAACTTTAGAGGGTGCATTAGTTTGTTTAACGAGTAGAGAGAGTAGTAAGTCAAATCAAGTCACTCTACACTCTAATTTAGACACACTTACACAACAATTTGTATAATCAGTAGGACAAGTTTTTTTAAACAATACAGAAGCTCTTATATTAATTACCTTAAAGCAGTTTGTGTAACGAGTAGGGAAAGTCTTAGTCAGATCAGGTGATTTTTGTTCAAACAATATAATTAACAGCTTCTAATCTGGTAGAGAATCAACATTTTGAGGCACAGAAGCCGTGTAGATCTGCACAAATGTCAATCTTTATCTAAATCTCAATTTGATCAATATTAAACTTCTATGTCGGTCCAATTGGGTGGTAGTCGATAGAATAGTTTGTATCACGAGTAGAGAAAGTCAGAGTAGACTCTAATTTAGCGACACTTACAGCTTTTGGAACAATACTTGGTTTAACCAGTAGATTAAGCTGGGTAAAAACCTCCGATTATTTGAGCAGTTAAAACATTTTTTATATTACTCTAACTTTATAAAAACCAGTACTTCGCAGCAGTTTGTATTACGAATAGAGAAATCAGTAGGCCATTAGTTCGAGTAACAGTATAATTAATAACTTCCGATCGGGTGAAAAGTAACATTTTTGGGAAAGGAGCAAAACTTTGCGATACTATTTGTGTGTGTGTGTGTATTTAGAAGTACGCTTTAGACACAACACAAAATGATTGATAGCATCTCCCCTAGTAAATCCAGGAAACGGTTATTTCCAGTTGAGATCCACAATTCGAAATACAGAAATATCAAAAGATAAAACCACACAATAATATTTTGATAACGATTATCATTATAAGCGAATTTTCGATAAAATTGCCAATTTTCTGTATTAAATCGAGTGTATATACCTTACAGAAAATAAATCGTTTATAGAATAGGGTGAAATATTAAACGACTATCTGAAACGAGGGGTCGTTTTTGCCGGCTTCATTGGTGATATTACGTTTTCGTTTTTTTTTATAGAATTATATCCAAGAATTATCGATAAATCTAAACAATTATTAAACAATAGACGAACAATAGCCATCCTGATTTAGATAAAATTACATTAATAATAATAATAATAATACAATTATGAATATGACTTCCTCTTTGTTGTTGCTACAACAAGGTCGAAAAGATACAAACAATTCTGTAGTAGTTTTGATCTAGATCACTATCTCTAGAATAGATTTTTCTCTGATTGTAGATAGAGATCGAGATTGTAGCTTTTTGAGAATATCACCATTCCGATTTGACACCCTTATTTCTATGTGATTTAACAAAGCCCCCAATCCAGGTATTCCTAGTAAAATCCCCAGCCAGAAATCTGTTCTTGTTCCATTACGACTATCGTACAGTTTCCAGTCAATTTGCTCTATCTCTTGTCCGCCTACTACCTATTACAATTCTTTTCTTTATTTCCCCACTTTCTTCAACTTTATTTATAACATAATTGTCTTTTACAACCGTAATATATTGTTGTTTATTTAAAGTAAGATAGAATCGAACAGAAAAAAATAATAAAACTGTTTGAATAATGTAATATTTCGTTTCTGTTATAATAAAGGGATGATAGGGTTGTGAGAATTCAATTCAAAGGGTCACGTCTGGTAAATTGGTGAATAAATAAGAGAATATAAAGGCGACAAGTCACGTTCGTTACTTAATCCCGATAGAGACGGGCAGCGGCGGTGGCGGCGGCGGGCCCCGTGACGCTCTGGATACCGGAACCGAAAAACGGGGATCTTGTCTGAATAAATGAATAGATAGATGAATACGGCTTGACTTATTAGAATGGTCTCCATTTCGATCTCCTATTTGTAAGTAAATAAAGTTTGCGGCCACAAATAGAGATCAAGCTCATGATCACAACTATTCTGCAATATTCTGGACAAATCGTCATTTAAATTGTTACAAATTTATTCGTAGAGAAAGATGATGTATGCGGTATCAATTTTTGTTAGATATAGACTTCTCGAGAATGGGAAAGATTAGGATCTCAAGTAAACTTTTCGACAAGCTTGAAGCTAATCACATGTACAATACAGATACAGATGGAGATCGTGATTCTTAAAGCACTTCAGAGAATACTGAATAAAATCTTGAATATTTCGCCGCAATTGCGCCGCAATTAACTATCTCATCTATTGTATTATAGGTAGAGATTTAGATTGCGATTTTCTTAGAGTAGCACCTACCTTTGAGGATAGAAAATGCGCCATAATCAAATATATATCGAATCTTTTGTAAAAATTAGATGTTTTGCAAATCAGAATCTCAAATCTGATCTTCAACTGCTTATCAACTGATTCTCCATCTATTTTTAATATAGACTCCGAAAGAATAATACGTAACAGCCGCTTTGGAACGATTAAATCTGCTCAAGCGGAATCTTACTCCTTATCTTCAGATGTCGATACTTAACGAATCTTGAAACATATTTGAAATCGAGATAGAGATCATGATTCTTTAAACACTTTATTTGTTCAAGAATACCAAACCAAAAAAAAAGGTTAATGTTTCAAGGATCGATTAAGTATAAGTTTTGTTATAAATAAAGATTGAGGTTGCAATTTTTCGAGAATAACACTACTATCACTTTAAAGATAGTGAATATGCCATAATTATATTGACTGTTTTGTTACATATTTGGCAAATATAACAATCTCAATTCTGATCTTCAACAGGAAAATTGTTTCTCAATTGCGCCACAATAAATCGTCAAGGATTGAAATTTTATTAGAAAAATCACGTTTAACGTAAAATGTAACTACAATTAAGGCACTGGCTCTTCAGGAATATCGTCGAATGTAAACCTATCGATCACGATCGCGATCGCGATTGCTAGTGAATACTATAAGATTAAGTTCTACTGTAGAGATCGAGATCGTAACTCGTTGAGTATACGAATCTGATTGCGATCAAAATAGCAGATGCGCTACAAATTAAGGTTTATTAGATAAATCGCGTTTAACGTAAAACAAATGCATCGACGATAGAAATTAAGGTCGTGACGCTTCAAGAATATCGCCGAATCTAAACCAATCGATTGAGATCGAGATCGTGATTGCTTGGGAATACGATCTGATTAGTTTTCCTGATCACTTTCAAAATCAATGTTTCGCTAGAGATCGAGATTGTGACTCGTTGAGAATGCGAATCCTCATTGCGATCAAAATAGTAGATAAATCATCAAAGATTAAGCAAGTTGAGATTTATCACGTTTAAAATGTATCAATAATAGAGATTAAGGTCGTGGCGTTTCAAGAATATCGCCGAATCTAAACCAATCGATTAAGATCGAGATCGTGATTGCTTGGGAATACGATCTAATTAGTTCCTGATCATTGACGAAATCACGTTGAAAATCAATGCTTCGCTGGAGATCGAGATTGTGACTCTTTGAGAATGTGAATTCTGATTGCGATAAAAATGGTGGATGCGCTGTTGCAATAAACGGACACCAACATATTGTCCGCAATATAAAACTGTTAACTGGACGAACAAATAAAACTTGATTATTTCTATTATTATCGTTGCACATTTTTAATCATGCTCTCGTGCAATTGTACAAAATGAAAGTTTCCACTTTTAAAACTTCAACTATGAAGTCTTATTTTAAAGTTTCATTATAAAACGACTACTCGCATTAAGTATTAGAACAAAACACCAAAAACTATGATTAATAAAGTTTTGAAGGATTAGTAAACAATAGGAAATTTTAATATTGTTTTATTAATGTGCAGTAAATAGAGAGATGGTCATAATTTAGAAGGTTCCAACCTCTTCGATGTCTCTGAACACAATAAATGCGATAAAGTTCGTGTATTTAGAAATTCTTCCAACTTTGAATCTAATTAACCCTGAAAAGGACGAATTTTTAAGAACGTATGAATATTAATTTTTAAGATTGTTTATCAACAATTATTAATAAATTCCTTATCATTAATTATTCATTTATTTATTTATTTATTTATCCGCTTAATCGAGACGTCTTCGGCTTTGTTGTTGTTGGGAAAAAAACACCTGTAAAGTTGTGAGGCAATCGATTTTAGAGAAAAAATCACCCACCAAGGTCGACATAATTACATAAATCTCATTACAAATTGCGATTTATTCACGGTATTTTCCTAAATATACACCGCCATTTTTTCTCGACAATCGTTTTTTTTTGTTGTTTTTGTTTAAACAATTTGTAATATTTATGCTTGATTTGTTTGGATTTTTAATGGAAACTCTTAACAAATCAACAAAGACCTTAACCCATCACTTTAAACTAGTTTTATTGTCAACTGATGATGTGTTAATTACAAACAACACTCCTTAAGAATTTTTGAAGAACAAGGCCGTAATTACCATCACCACTCCATCATCATCGTCATCATCATCATCATCATCAAGGTCTCTGTTGTCTCAATTTCGGTCGATTTTGTTAGTAATCGTTTCCGTCACAATCGATGATAATTCTTCAGCGACGGCCTTGATTGTGTCGGCTTAACCTTGTGGGAACCCACCCTAACACACCCAATGACTTTCGCTTCGTGGCTTACAAAATCGTTAAAGATGCGACTCTCAAATCGCAGACAATAACAAACAATACGTCATACTGCAATAAGTCACCTTTGAAAGAAATTGTTTGTGTTGTTACTTGTTATTGATTTTTTTTAAAATTTTTCAAACATATGATTTTGTAATCTGTTCAAACAAATTGGGTAATATTTGGACTAATATCCTCGATTTTTGTGTGTGTGTGTGTGTGGTCGTTGTAAATTACCAAAAATCTATAGTTGCAATATTTGAATTTTCCAATTTTCTATTGTTTTGTCTTTGTTGGGAAGTTTACGTAATTGTTTAAAAGTGTCGTAATCGGTGCCAGAATTAGAATGGTATTTGCGGCTTTGTCACCTTTTTTGTGTTCAATCGGAAACTTCCGCAATTGTACGCTGACGCAAATAGCGCGCATGCGTCTCCGATTTTACGCTAACGTAAGCCAAGGCGCCAATCGATTATCTCTACACATTAAATTTTAGTTTTCTTTAGCAATTAACCATATCCTTGACGATTATTATTGCTTATTATTAACAATAAATACTACGAGACATTTTTATTATCGTTTAAACAGATTTTTATTTATTAAAAAAAGAGATAGAGCTAGTTGAAAGAATCCGGTTGGAATTTCAAAGTCTTCATTTAATTCAACGCCACCCTCCGTTAGCGAATCTAATGAAATAGACACCGAAATTCCACATCCCTTCACCCTTCATATTTAGACAATAATCTGCTTACAGTTGGAGAAAAATCGATTTCCACTGGTACATTATGTATATCCATCGATTATCCATAAATAATTAAAATTATAATTGCGTATCAATAATGATGAAGCCTTGAAATTGACATTGAATTTACGCCGGAACAATAAGCTGCCATTAATTACCATTTTTAGGTTGTTTTAGAGGTCGTACCGAACAACAAAACTTTATTAATTATTAATATTGTGATCGTTGTAGAAAATTTCCCCAAAAACATTTTAACATCGGGGAATTTGTCGTGTGTTAAATGTTTGACATGTTCGCCGTGTCAAAGAAAGTTTTAAGGCCCTTTGGGACGTTGGCATTAGTCTCTTGTTGCAGGCACGCAAAAGGAGACAACACGGCATTCATTTTTAACAGCACTAAAACGGATGGTGTTTGAATTTTTAATGAGCCAAGTTGGATTCGTTTTACTGTAATTCTAGTCGAATACGGTTCGATTTGATTGCAGAAATTGCCAATTTTGATGTAGGTACTGAAAACTCGATTGCATATTGATACAGTGATTGAAACTCGGCTTGACTCGTCTCTTGTTTAACTGCTCTCGCAACAATTTGGTCTTTTATTGCTCTCGTGGCGCTCGTTTGCAAATAGGGAAAACAATCCGGGACGTATTTATTTTTAATGATTCAGTATTGCCTGAATTTTCATCGCCAAGCTAATTGATTAGGGCGTAATATTGCTGCGGACAAGTCAAGTCGGGTGTACTATAATTTTTTCATAATTTATATAATTCAAAATAGAATTCGTTACTTATCAAAACTCGGCTTGACTCGTCTCTTAACTGCACTGGCAACGATTCGGATTGCTGAAAAATGCCAGATTTTATTGCTCCTCTAGTGCTCGTTTAAAAACGGAAAATACGGGACGTATTTAATAATAAGGCAAACTGAATTTTTGATCGCGCGTAATTTTGTTGCGGCCAAGTCGATTTAAGTGCACTATATTTCGATTTATAACAGAATTCGACACTTTCCCATAATTGAATTGAGTTCACTAACGCGATATTGGCCTCTGAAAAATCCAATTAAAACAGGTGTTTGATAGCAAACACCTTTCAGCGATTTTTCAATTAACCTTCAATTTTTTCTTGATGTTTTTTTTTTGTGTTGTTCACATTTTCATGTTGTTGTTTTGTGTGAAGAGATGTGCGGTGATATCAGTGAACGAGCTGAAAATTTGTGCTATTGTCATGCAAATTTCCAATAAGTTTTCCACTTGAAAACCGACAACTTTTCAGCTCGTTCTCTATCACGTTTTGGTCCTTATCAATTTTTTCAGGAATTGTTTTAAAACAATAAGCAATCGTTCTCTTTGTCTATTGTCAACGTTAATTTATAAGTAAGTGTTGCTTACCTTCAAAACAGACGATTTCCTCCACCACCTCCACCAATTCGTTTTGTTGTGTTACCAATACGAAATAATTACCGACACAAGTTCGATTAAATCAAATCTGGCCACATTTATAAATTATTCCACTTGATATGGAATGATGGATTGCGCCAATTAAAATGGAAATTTTCAGATAAAGCAGGTGAAGTTACCAGGCAACGGCGTCTTTGACAACAATAGCAACATACGAAACACGAATGCGGCGTACCGAAAAAAAACCAATGATAATAAAGCGTCGCGACGCTAACACGCTCTCTGTTTAGATTTCAATCAAAACTGAAAATCGGCGATTATTCAATTAAATTACGATCTGATCGACGATGTTGATCGTGTTGTTCGAACAACGACGCAACCAACACTGAACTGTGTGTGCTCTGTTCGTTAAGCGTCCGTCGACGACGTCCGTCGCACACAGCAGGAATTTTCACTCTACCTATACATATATATATATACCTATATTCGTGTTGTTTGTTGTTGTTGTTGGTGTAACGACGCCACACACCATCGGTAAATATCGACAAGGATCGTTGAAATTATGTTGCATCCTGGCTTGTTACGCCACAATAAAAAACAACAAACACCATAAATAAATAAATAAAAGGGAATTTAGTTAGTTAAACCGGGATTGGATGGGATATTTGAATGGAATAAACAGGCGAAAGAGATAGCTACAGGAAGACGTCAGTCTTTATCTAATACAGCCGGTGATTGAAATTCGATATTTTTCGATTCTTTTCGATCGTCACTGTTGCATCGCAGGAATGTCGGTTGACAGGATTGTCTTTAAAATTAAAATTAAACGAAAAAAAAATTGTTATAAGACTTGATGGTTTGTAATTAAAAGCCGAAACCGGTTCTAATCACTCTATTTATTTTATCGACTCTATTTACTTTGTATTACATACAGGATGATTCACTGGAGTTGTTATATTGGATGTATCATGTAGCCGTGTCAATACACTTTCGATTATATAACAAGGTTTGTTGTTTTTTTTCTCGCGGAAAAAGTACCGTTGACAAAAAAATAAAACGTTAAAGAACTGGTTTAGTTTAAAGGTCGCAACCGGTACGACCACGCGTTTGCACCTCGAATCGCCAAATTTGTAGTTTTTAATCATTATGATTTTCATTAATTACCAGTTTCTTGGTGGTTGAAGAAACTGGAAGGAATGCGACGCAATATTGACAAAAATTATCTCTCTTGCTCGTACAGGTTAAAATACAGTTGCGGCACGTCATCTCAGTGGTAGTTTATGTCTACGATTACATTATGACTATCAAATGTAGTTAAGTATGGGCGGTGACATTACTTCAAATATGTTTAGATAATCTGCCATCGCTGTATGTCGTTCAGAAACTTTGGGGATTCAAAGATGGGCATCGGTGCGGGCACCAGTTGCTCCCAAAATACGTTTTTGTTGTAGTTAAAGAGACTATTGTAGAAGAAATGTTACATATTGACGTGAATGATGTTTCTTTCTCTTTAACTCATACAGGATGCTATGTCCACCTATATATATAGCTGCGGTATATCGTCCAAGTTTTGGCCAAATAACGACACCGCTCTCACATATGATTGAGTGTTGGATGTTGATGTTACACTTCAAATGTGTTTAGATAGTCTGCCATGCCTGTATATCGCACATTTTTTTATTAGAGATAAACAAAGAAAAGGAACAAGCTTTAGAACAGACTTCTCGATAGTTTTTTGAATTTATCAAAATCTAGTAAACTAGAAATACTCAAATTTGCAGTTTCCACCATTAATTTTCAGTTCTTTAGAAGGAACGCTACGCTGTAGTCTCACATGAACTATCTTCCTGTTTCACACTCAGTCTTTTAGTTTATACAGTTTGCTACGTTAAACTCCATATACAGCTGCGGTATGTTGTCTACTTTTTTTCAAATTGTAATAAGTTAGAAATAAATTTCTGTCCTTCTCTCACACATGACTGAGTGTCGACTGTGACATCATACCTGCATGTATGCTTAGATAGTCTCCCATGCCTGTATATCGTCCCGAATCTTTGGAAAATCCACAAATACGCATAGCATTTTTGACTTAGAGATACACCTGGAAAGAAACAGTCTTTAGAATTCTAAATTAATTGGCTTTTCGGCAGTATACTGAAATTATCAAAATCCATTAAACGCAAAATAATCAAATTTGTAGTTTTTACCATTAACTTTTTGGTTACGATTGAAGAAACTAGAAGCGGTGCTACGCTGCTTTGACATTAAGTATCTCTGTATCTCTCTCTTTCGGTCTTTTAGGGTGCATTCATGTCGGAGATATCTCACTGTGATACCTCTCTATCTCGCTGTCTCGCCGTTTACATCGCTTCTTATATACCAAAACAAAACTATGTTTCAGAACCCCTTTACTGCGCTACATTGCCTTCTTGTTTTGCTATGTAGAGTAAATCCAACGAGTAAACGGAGTTTTTTTGTAACTAGATAAGTTACTAATTCTATGGCGCAAAGTTCAAAATTACTTACAAAATATGAAAATTGTGAAAACAAAATTATAAATACTCTAAAAATATTCTTAGGCAATGGCGAAAGCCACTTCGAAATACAATAAATAGAACAAAAAATTTTCTCACAGAAAATCTCTTCAATGTGTTAGGTAAAAATATTTAGAACAGCGACAAAAAGCTGCGTTTAGAATTAAATATAGGAAATTTTATTCTATCAAGTTGGTCACTAGGCTGTCAAAAGCTGTCAAAAAGATCCGTTCTCTCAGTGAATAAGGTAGCGATGTTAACGGCAAGACAGCAAGATAACGAAGTATCGCAGGAGATCTCTCCGACATGAACACACCCTAACTCGTACAGGTTATTAAACTCGGTATACAACTACGGCATATCGTCTAAATTCCGACAATATATCGACGCTGCTTTCATTGTCCTTCTCTCATCCATGATACGGACATTATCCTTCGAATATGCTTAGATAGTCTGCCCAGCCTGTATATCGTCCCGAAACTTGAGGACACCCAAAAATTAGCTCAATTTAATTGTTCAATTAGTAGTAAATGTAGAAATTCGGTTAGTGCGGTCCTGTCGACGGATCTACACCTTACTAGATTCAAACGCATTCAATTAAATACCATCAAGGCTAACACGATCGAAGGCGATCCAATTTAAAAGATTTCGATGCTATCTACAATGTTTACATCATTAATATTAAACAAGCGAATTCTTATTTTAATTATGATCAATCGTTGTTGGAATTAATCAAACAATAAACCCTCTCTCTCTCTGTCTCTCTTTGCTCGCTCGCTTTTATGGCGCATTCATAAACTCAACTTCAAGTTGAAATAGTAGAACAGTAAGTAGAGAGACAGGTATGACTACAATGTAACCAAAACATTTTCGCTGTATTAGCGTTGATGATAACGGTATATAACATTCAACCCTGCACGTTCTGTTTTATACCTGGAGCCGTTTACGTGGGGCTTATAACAGTTTAACAAGAACACGCGCCGAAACTATTAAATTATACACAGTATAATAATGGGAATAATTAGGACACTTTACACTAACATTTGCACTGTGTGTAGGTATCTCTCACAAAAACGAATTTGTTATGGTAGAAGTTGAGTAGACGCTTTTGCTTGATCTTTCACAAGTCATTAAATTAAAATGAACTCAACAACAAGTCTCAAAGGGGTAGTAGTCGTAGTCGCAAAGATTCCGCTGTTGACTTTAAAGACTCATAAAACTTCTCCAGTCGTCCCTCATTTTTTTTTTGAGCTGTAATTCTAGTTCTACATTATGCAGGGTGACTATTTTGCTCATGCATAATAATTGCATGCGATTGTCAAGTAAATACGAGTACGTGCTTTACCGACTCTTATTTAAGCCCGAACATCTCGTCGTATTTAATTGTAAACAATCTAAAAGCCTGCTGTCGTCCCAATGGGGACAGCTCTATGAGTGCCGCTTGTATTGTGCGGTTATGGGGAGGGCTTTAGGGAATTTAACTATTCGCAAATGGACGAGTCACATTTTAAATAGAATCAGTAGCGGTACGTTGTGTCATTTCGCATTTATTTACAATGCAAATAATGTGGTCGAGACTTAAGACATAATCGTGTTACGACAATGAAATCGGATTTTTCGATTTGGAGAAAGTGAAGAATCAGTGGTCTGTTAAACACGAATCGAATTCAATCACGGTCGGTACGCACTTTCTATAAAATGTGTAGAAGAGTGTGAATTCTTCAACTGTACACACCCATTCACGATAACAATAGTAATAATAGCAATAAGAATGGTGATTGGCGAGAGTGGGACGAAATCAATAGGTTTAAAATTTCATGATAAAAGTCGAGAATTTAATGAGTCCAAAAACGTAATAAAAAACTAGGCCTTTTATTTGTGAACAATCAACACAAAGTTTATAGATCAAGTTTACATTTTAATTAAACAAAAATTATTATGCAAAACTTGTTAGTTTATGAAACTTGCAATGTTATTAACCCTTCATTTAACTGAAATTTATGCTACTCTAGTGTTTTATCCGATTATTTTACCATCACTAAAAGGGTCGTAGTTTTCGTAATACTTTAATGTACTCAAAGAAAGTTGTTTGTTAGTACCCCCAAAAAAAAAACACCAGAGGGATAATTGAGTAGAACGTAATTATTTAGCTGAATCAACAATTTTCGCAATAAAAGTGTTCAAATTTTATATCGAACTTTCTATTTGAATATTCTAGAAATTGGTTGAAAATCGCAGACGTACTGGAGGTTAATTATTAAATTATTTCCAGTGCAACATGCCTGTTTTATTCGCCACCACTGCATAAATAGAAATTTTGTATTGTAGATATAACAAAATCCTTAGGGTTCTGCCTACGTTTTTAACTAGGAAAGAAGTTGACTCAACCGGATCTGGGGATTATATTTCAATCAATATTTAACGTAAAGTTATTTTATTCTACAACAATCAAAAGTTGAAGAATCTATTTTAGTTTCATTAATAAAGGACAAACAGATTTTTTCCGGAAATAGAGAAATCTATTAAAGAACTTTATGTATCGATCTTCATCTTAAGTGCTATCTTCGATCAGTGTCTTTTTTTTTGCTGGGAGGGGCCCTACATGAGAGCCGCACACTGAGGCCTTCTGGCCCATTGTGTGCACCTCCAATTTCCGGAGCCTTTACCACGGCTATTCTAATCTTCTAATGAAGCTCAGTGTTCGGCTTTTCAAATGTCTCCTGGTTCCAAAAATCGTCGCCCAGGTGTTGCTCTCTGAGGCCAGCCAATGCTTGACACTCACAGAGTACGTGGTGAGGAGTCTCCTCCTCTTCTAAGCACACCCTACACATTTCGTCATCATTTATGCCGAGCGAGTGTAGGTGTTGATTCATGAGACAATGTCCAGTGAGCAGTCCCACAATTATTCTGAAATCTTTTCTGCTAAGTCTCAGCAAATCTTTACTGCGCCTAGCCTCAGGCCTTTCGATGAAGATCCTAGACTGACGCAGTCCCTTTTCTGACGAGCATTGGCCCTCTCCCATGTGAGAATCTCCTAGGACCCAGCATAGCACAACATCTCTGTTGCACACAGCCAGTTTCGTGCAGTGGCTACAATTTTAAGGAGTACGAGAATACAGTGTAGCAGATTTCGAGACCTTTTGATAGTCTCGCAGTATAGACTGCCATCTTCCAGGCCTTTCAGCAAAATTGAAGTCTTAGCCACGAAAGTCTAAAATTGTGCTCTTTTTGTCAACAAAAGGAAGATCTGTTGGACACCTTCGGACATGGTTTTTACTACGTGACACTGTATCTCTTGAGTCTTCACTGGGACAAAGAGTTCTTGGCATACCAGAATATGTGAAACTCTCCTTTTCAGACCTACCTCTTTCTTCAGAAGATCTCCCCCATTTGAACGTCTCTCTTAAAATGTGTCATCTTCGACTATAACTTTGTCACCATATTTCTCGGACTTCAAGGCACACAAAGAAGATCTGTTGAAAACATACCAGCATGGAACTCGATCGGAAATTAAAATTCAAGGCTAAACAATACCTAATCTGTCTTTGTTTTTCTTGGATAAAGGATTTTCTTGGATAAAAGATAAAAGATTTCTTATCGTACCAAAACAGTGAAACAATCTTCCTCAAGCTTTCCTCTTCAAACCGTTTCCTCTCCAACTTCGATCAATGATTTTGGTTACTAGATTTTGGAATTTCTATTGGTATTTCTGAGAGGCACAGAAACATAACACAATAGACCTTAAGATTTTGGTATTTAATTCAAGCTTTGGTATTTTAACACTTTTTCTCGAAGAAAAGAAAAATCTGCTGAAATCGTCTTTCAGCATGTAACTCTTGAGCCTTTCTTTTCCTGTATGAATACACTCTCTGTTGCCTTTTTCCATTGCGGTTTTGCCTCTCTCGATCTTTTTCCCATTCGTTCAATCTCTCTAGAGATACCTCTACTCTTAACTAGTACCTTTGACAAAATTACCAAGAGGTACGGGAACTGCAGTATTATATCCTCGCACTGTGTACAAAAATACATTATTTTAAAGCATCAACTCTCAGCTTTCATAACTTTGCAGCAAAATTGCAGTTTCCGCCACGAGAGATAGGTAGTAAATGATTCTCCTCTTTTAGGTAAGGTATGAAAGATCGGTTAAGCACATTTCGGCATGCCTTTTTGCGCATAAAACCTTAAAGTCTTCAAGAATAATGCTCAAAAATATCTTTTTTCACAGAAAGCTGCTCGTCTCCTCTTTAAGCCTCTAACTCGAAATGTCTCACCTTCAACAATGCCTTCTTGAGCTTCGCTTTGATATCTTCGCAATTTCCTCTTCCTGATAGAAACTCTATTTTTTGACACTTCATTACCTTCTCAGACCATCAGAGATGTAGAATTTTTCTGGAATAAAAATCTCTACTGCTTTTTTTCATGACAGTCTCCCTCCAATAGTAGTTATCTTGGGATTCTCCATCTTCAGGTGGTCATTTCTTTAAGCTGGGTATCAGTATCTTCATACTGTAAAAGAAAGATGCAATTTTGTTACACCCCTCTAAACAAACATGTCTGTGGCTCTTATTTCAATCAATATTTAATATAAAGTTTACTCCGTGTCGTTCTATTAGCATCATTAAATGTTATGAAACTGTTGAAATCTATTTGCTACAATAAATAAAATGGCAAAATAAAAGAACAAATAACGGCGGAGCAAAAAAAAACAATCAAGAAAGTTTCTTAATTAATAAATACGACAGGTATTGAGTAAATCCGACGAAATTGACACATGAAACAACTAATAATAACGCCATTTATAAGCGACACATAGTCAAAAGCTTTCATTGATTTTCGCGTTAATTCTCAATATAATGCTGATGATGGCTGTCTAAACCGAAACCATTTGAAATACAACAAAAATCAATAGAATTTCGATGGATTGAAACCAAATTCTAAGGTCATTGTTACTTTCTTGCAGGATTTCCGCTAAATTGTCATTGAAAGAAGAAAGTAAAAGTTGCATTAATCCAATGCAAGCCGAATTTAGTGCATATTATAAAAGTTATTAAAATCAAATCATTCGAGCAATCACATGTTTCGATCATAATCGATTTGTAATAAAATAAGAGACAAAGTTGTAAGATTCAACCAGTCTCTCTCTCACTCAGATCGTCTATCTCTATCCCTGACTGCCTTCGTTGTTTATTGTTTTAATTAAACAACTTGAACAGGATAATTCTGGACTTTAGATGGTAGTAGGCCACTAATAAAGTGTCACACTTCAAATGGAGTATTTTACCATTATATACGATGTTATATTAAATCTTGGGAAAACCATTTCTCTGACACTTTCATCTTTTATCAAATAAAAACCGAAAAAAAAACAATATACGATGAAAAAGATACAACCTTGTAACACAAAAAGAAAATGCTTGAAATAACAATTCAACAAAACTAATGAGTATTGTAGAGTAAGCTATGAGATAACGATGATGAATATAACGGGTGGGTGGGGGCGAAAAAAATTCTAAAGAAATTTCAGAGTGCCATTAATGGGGTGTTATTACGTGCCAAACAATCACCGTATTTTTTTCATTGTTTTCTTGTATTCGAATTTTTTTGTGTGTTTTTTTTACTGTTAATATGTCATGGTTTTGAACGCAAGGTTGCCAACCATCTAATTCACAATTACCATTTATAAAAATATATAGATACTGTAGAATATTAATTAGAAGAAGCATTGTAACCATTTTTTAACTGGGCTAGTCACGCGGCCGCACAACGTTGTTTGTGGACACGTGACTTACGTGCTGTTTGACAAGAGATTCGGCGAAGCTCCTTTACTATGCGTTGAAGATGGTAATAACGAGAGGGTCCCTTATCTGCTCGAAATTATAACATTAAATAGAAGAGTTTTGTATTAGCTGCGTTATAAAGTTATAATTTTATTAAAATCGCTCTCATCTCCACACCACCAAATCCGGTCTGTTTTTATTTTTTGTTTTTTTTTCTTAATAGAATATCTCAACATTTACATTTTCATCAAATTTCAACTTTTAAAAGCAATAAATCTCGTCTAGAGTGGATTTAATGAGAAAACTGTTTCACAACAAAGAATAACACAAAAAAAAAAACAATAAACAACAATAATCAGAAAGTAGCAGCCCCTATCAATTTAAAATGTAAATCTGCTTTTGCAATACAAGCTTCCTTCTCCATTTGCAAGAATCAATTTATACAGGGCGCGCACCCCCGCCGCATAAACATATTAGGGCTTTGTTATTGTTGGTAATTAAACCACTCAACACAACAATTCGGTAATTGTTGACAATACTCTAAATATCCACCCTTAAAAATTAATTAAATTTCTGAAATGGTAAACTTTAAATAGACATTAGCGGTTGGATTTTATTATTTCGACAACAACAGAAGATTTCTATTAAAACCCTTCCGTCCTAATAGGCAACTAGGTATACAGTTGTGATAATTAAATTCAACCCAAAAACGCAAATC
The DNA here is from genome assembly GCA_021725515.1 of Epicauta chinensis. Lineage (NCBI taxonomy): Eukaryota > Metazoa > Arthropoda > Insecta > Coleoptera > Meloidae > Epicauta > Epicauta chinensis. The sequence continues at coordinate 145,396 of JAEDXX010000144.1, forward strand.
AACAAAGCTATTTTATATATAGAATTGTGTAGGCAACAATATAAATGCCAGTGGTGGCGTTGGGTGTCTTTTACGCATTTATAAAATTTACAAATAAACGGGTCATTAACGGTTTTGTTTTATGATTAAACGAGTAACTGCGGCAAAAAATCTTGTGGTTTTTGTTTATTTTTCGACATTTCCTAAACAATTATGTAATGACAATTAATTTGACCGTCACACATATTGGCTAACATCAAGGTCCGCTTTAATTGCCGATAAATATGGGAAAATCTGTCGAGAAGTTGATATACTATATAGAAAAAAAATTTTTGATGAAAAACACAACAACTATTAAATCATTTATTTATGTGGCACGCATGGTATATTTTTTGGAATTTCAAATTATGGAAATTAGTCGACAATGTCACTTCCTTTTGCTTGAAAACATTAACGCTATAATTAACTGTGATTTAAATATTTGTCAACAAGATTACGTAATGTACGAATAGAGACGTAAATCACGTGATTACCGCGGCGCATGCGCTACTTAAATGGATAAATTTCGTATTGAAACGACTATTGCAATTGACAGTACTTGAGTTCTTGCAAAAATTGAACATATTTTCACATAATAATTCTGGATGACTTCACGTTAATCGTCGAATTCGTTTTTTTTGAAAATAGTCGCTTACACAGAGCCGGACCGAGGCTTAATAGCGCCCGGGTCAAACAAGAGTTCCATGCGCCCTTTCCGCTCTCTATTCAATAATATTCTCCACATTTAAATGGTTCTGCGGCCCACTGGAAACGGAGCTCGGGACAGATGCCTTGGTGGCCCCCACTCTCATTCCAGCACTGCGCTTACGAGTTGAAGTTTTGATGATACAATCGATTGGTATCGTCGATTCTGCAATTTTTGGTAAATTTCATATTCTGGTAATGTTTTTGGTTCGTTTTGCAACAACTGGAGAGCTGTTGGACGATATTTTTGAAAAGTTTTCCAAATCATAATAATACCTGATTATTTCAGATTTATCGTTAATAGTTTGATGTTTTATGGTAGAGAAGTAGCGCCCTTAATCGATTCTCAGGCCGCATTAGTTTCGCCACAATCTATCTATATCTATACTACTGTATAAATCTGGATGTCTGTCTGTCTGTCTGTTTGTCTGTCTGTTTGTCTGTCTGTCTGTCTCTCTATCTGCATGTCCGCCTCTCTATCTGTCTGGATTTCTATCTGTTTGGTATTACTTTCTATAACTCAAGAACGGCTTAACCGATCTTAATAAAAATTAGTATCTAATGAGAGCATCTGATTCCACAAAGAGTAGTCACATCTGTAAATCTTATGATAATCATAGAAATAAAATTTAACTAATTATTCAAAAGTTATGTAAATCTGTTATTTAATTCGTTTTCATTTGTTTAAAAATTTATAGCTTAATAGGCTATATAAATTTGTTATTTAAAATTATCTAAACAAATAGTAATTGTTTTTGTTTATTAATTGTCAGTTCCTAAGCGGTTTCTATTAATGGATAGCACTCGTTTTTATCTGTTTAATTGTCAAAGACCACATTGTCTTTGTCCTCAATGGCAAAGTGGCACTTTACCGTTACTCGATGGTAAAGTGCTGCTTTACCATCGAACGTTTAGTCGATAAAGTAGGACTTTAACAACAAGTATTGGTTTGCTATTTTTAGTTTACTTAGACTATTCTGCTCATCATTCGTTCAGATTTTACGAAACTAAAGAACTGATTGAAATAAAATCATAGTTTATTTATTAGTAAATTTCCAGATCATAAAAACATCTCGCTAAATAATTAAATGACTTAGAGAACTTCCGGTTCACAACCCTCCGACCCTTCTGCAGTTAGCATCGCTTTAACGCCGACACTTGCAGCACATTCATTGAATCGACGCGCATAATCATACCCAAAAATTGGATTTGCACAATTTGCACCTTTCAAATGAATAGCAAAACGATCCTTACAATCGAATACACCATCACAATTACAATCCTATAAATACAATTTATCTGGTGGTATCGATTAGAAATTGTAGGGCATCAAGTGACTTACGTATTTGCCGAAACTTTCCGTATATTGTATAATCGTTGCCGCAATACAATTCTCATTAGTCATACATTTATTATATGCTGTTTGACTGTTTGGATCATCTGTTGGATCTACGACAGGACTACCGCCTTGTTTCCAATAATCGAATCCAACCGAATAACGGGCACAATTGAAACGACTCCAACAGCCGCTACGTGCATGACACAAACAATCGATACATTTTTTTATTTCCGTACCTGTATAATCTTTGAGTGCTACCGAACAAAAGAAAAACAATCGATTTATCATTTTTGTTTGTTTTTATTTCAATATAAACAACGTACCGTAGCTTAAATCGGCGGCCAAAAGACCAAAAACCAAAAGCAGTACGATCTTAGACATGACTTTTTGATAAACTGTGCGCACACTTGGCTTGATTCTCGATAAATAATCTAAAAACAACAAGACCGTTTGGAGTGATAACGCCTGGAACATTCGGGGGGAAATTTTTAAAAATTTCTTTTGACGCACGTAATTTTAGATCACCATATCAATTTCCCGGATGACTGTTGATATGTTCCAGGATTTGGAATAACCAGATGCGTCACAGAGCCGTGACCTAATTGGTGTCAAATTAATATTAATGATAAGAATCTACAAAAAGTCGTGTTGATTCCGTTTCTTGAAAATAGTCGCTTAGTAGATGCAGTTTTGATGGTGTCATCGATTGGATCGTTAATAAATCGCTGCAAATTCTACTGATTTTTGGTTACGAATTTTGTCGTTAATTTTGCAATTTTTGATAAATCTCATATTTGGGTAGTCTTCTTCTAAGGTGATTTCTTTGATTTCCTCATAACACAGAAAACATACACAAAGAGGTGAAATATCGAAATCCAATTGTCGCAAGCCGAAATCATCCACAAGGAACCACATCAGAGAAGGAGGAAGTTCATCGAAGCAGCCATGATAAAGAACAACACCAACGTATTTAGCAAACCTAGTGTGGAGGTATCCAACATTTGGAATCATCCTCCTCATAGGCATCAAACAACTTAAAGTGCAGTGAAGCGTAATGACTACCGGATTTTATTGTATATAAGCTGTAACATTAAGAACTTGAGTCATTTGTACTTGATAGCGGGTGAAGATCATCCGAAAAGTTGTACTATTTTAGAAATAAATAAGGAATGACCATAATGAAAGTCCAGAAGTGCATTAATCAAGAACCAACATTATCGAGAACATTTAAATAATTCTGGATTACTTCAGATTTATCGCTAATAGTCTGAGTTTTGTGGTAGAGAAGCAGCGCCTTTAATCGATTTTCAGCCGGCATTAGTTTTTCGACAATCTCCAATAATTCCTCAATTAATTTCTGTTTGTATTCGAGATTCTCTTGTTGATTGTCTAAAATTTCCAAAAGTGCCAATTTTGCTTCAACCACAAGATAGTGAGACGGTGGCAAAAGTTTCTCCGATGATTTTATAAAATTCCTCATCAATAATTGCGAAGTCTTTGGAGTGTTGTCGAAATTGTTCGAGATTTTTCCCAAAATCTCCACCACAAGTCCAGTCGGGACCGTACTGTTGCACTTGTTGCACAACCAATCAGATCCGTCAGTTTTTGACGAAACAATTCCATCACAATTCCTGTAAAGATTCGATTAGAAACTTGTTAAAAATTCGCTTTAATTCAGGCAGAATTACAATTTTCGACAATTCAGTGAATTGTAAAAAGTACCAAGCTCGGTGAAATCACTGCAACGTTCACACTTACACCAGAAGTTCTTGGTTTCGTACAGATGATTCTGGCGGTACTCACGATTCCACAACGGATCTGTGTAGCAAATACTCAAATGTTCGTTTTGGGCAATATTTCGGGCAGCTGTTATCAGAATGTCACCGTTATCAGTGAATGTTTTCGAGCAATTGGCGCGACAATTGTGTTCGAAAAGTGAGGCTCTCTCGTAAACAGCCAAATATGGTGGATCGCTTACAGGGATCTCGTGACTGTTAATCTGGAATTTCACACAATTTCCAGATAACTTAGGGGATTATTTACTATAATCATCGAGACGGCACCTTTAGAATTCCACAAACTTTCAAAATTTCTTCGGTAGTATAATTTTGCAGTTTGTAGAATCTTTTGATGAAATCAGCAACGCCCGCATCTCCAACACTAGGATTCGATTGTAAATCGAATAATTTTCGCCACAATTCCGGTGAATTTTCCTTTAAATACAAACAACGCAAAATCGTGATGCTCTGATAATTCGGATGTGGAATACCAAAATTTTTGAGAGAAATCTACAAAAAAAAATCCCACAATTTTGCAAATTTTAGCAAATCTTCAGCTATTACTTTATCTCCTTTAGCTGCAGTAAATTTACATTCGGCTTGATGATCAACAATTTTAGCACAATCGTCGTTACAAACCGGTCATCCGCAATTACTGCAACATTGATGATTCGCCTGTTCAATCGATCGGTAACACCCCAAACATACCGGAATTGTATGCAAGAATGGTCCTTTAACTAGCGGCTTTGCTTTCAAGATTACTGTGCCCGGTTCTATTGGTTTTGTAGTGATCAAATAACGGCCCAAATTCTCATCATCATAACACACCTTCATAAATAAAAGGAATAGAAAAATCGAGCCGCAAATTTAGATTTTCTTCGGAAATATCTGGATAGTATTCGGATCTAAATCCATTATTGTTACTTCACAGCACTAATTTTTCTAAATTTAAATTATTATTATTTTTTATGGATTTCCTTCAGCTGTGGTATATTTAAATTCAGCTTGATAATTGGTTATTATTACATCGAAGAAACTCAAAAGTTAGAAGACTAATTGAAGGTATTCGAAAGGGTAATTCCGCAAACCTTCAAAACTTTCAATTTGAAGAATCTTTGTTCTCAACTGTAGTAATTAGCATAATCATCCAGAAAGTATCTAAGACTCCTGCAAGCCTTTAAGAACTTCCCACAACATCTAGTTCTCAGTTTGAGTAAGCTTCGCAAAAATTCTGCAATTACTACAACTTCAGCAGTAGGTAGTGATGAGCAAAGCAAGACCAAGACCAAGGCTAAAATAGTCAGTCTTGGTCTTGCCTAGTTAATACCTATTGGTCTTGGTCTTGCACAAATATTTATAGTTTTGGTCTTCGTTTTGGTCTTGCGTATTCTGTCTTGGTCTTAACCATTTGTCCTATTACATACAATATAAGTACATGGCCAAAATATTTATCTATAAAAATTCGAGATTTTTTGGTACAAAATTGCCCTTCACTGGTAAATAAAATTTTTCCTAAGGACAATTCAGGGCAGAAGTTCTCCAAAACTTATTACATCCGGAAGCTCCCAAATGGAGAAACATATGGAAGACAGGAACAAAGATCTCTTACTCCGAAGACATTCTTGTAGATGCCTTTTTCAAAAAGTGGTAAAGGTTCTTTATTTTTATATTTAGTGTTAAAATCTAGAAAAGCAAACTAAAAATTTCAAGTACAAAAAATGTTTCGTGCCAAGAAAAGAATATATTAAAAGTGTTTCGAATAGTTTAACTAATAAATTCACCGGAAGTAGTAATTTTCCTTTAGTCTTGCGTATTTGGTCTTGGTCTTGCATGTTCGGTCTTGGTTTTGGTCTTGGTCTTATTGTATAAAGAAAGTCCAAGACCAAGACCAAGACCAAGACTACAAGACAAAGACGAAGACTACAAGACCAAGACCAATTTTGCTCATCACTATTCAGCAGTAATTATTTGATTGCTAGCAAAAGATTAACTTTTCAGCTGTGGCAACATTATTAATGCCCAATTTTTTATTTTTTTTTGTAAATATCCAAACACGATGAACCTGATATCGAGCAAATTTTGGCAATTCTAAGCAATAAAAGACACCCAGAACCTCTAGTAATTTGAATTTCTTCTGAAACCTTCCAGTAACACCTTCCTCCACTCTCTTGCCAGCCTTTATAACTCTTTCAGGAATTTTGCAATGACGATAGCTTGATCAGCAAAAATATTGATTTTTGCCACAATTGAGGTCTACAATTTTCATATTTGGTAATATTTCGGAAAATTGACCACTCCTATCACAGGATCTGATAGCAATTCAATTAAAATTTTGAATTTGTTTTTTTTTATCCCAGACTACAAGAGACTAAGGCAACATGATAAAAACCTTTATTAATAAATTCAACAAATTTTGATCAATACATCTATAAAAATTAATTGTGCGTGTTTAAAATCTTTTGAAGATCTTGCAAGTTTTTCAGAGCTTGCTGATAAACTTTACCTTCCGGCAGAATCAATGGTTCATGCTGTAAGACTTTTACAGTTTGTTCCAAAACATCCTTAGACGCCTATAAAGGGAATTAATTAAAATGTGTACACAATAATTAATTAGAATAAAATAATTACTAAAATACTAGTTGTTTTGTCTTCATTATCTGGACTCCGGCGAGCTTTCTCCATTAAAGCTGCATGCAATTCGAATAGAAGCAAACCTAATGTACGTTTCTCGGCTACAGCTATTTTACTAATTAAACCAATCAATTCTTCACATAATTGAATTTTTAACGACAATTCATCATCCGTTAGTGCAATTACACCATTCTCTTGGCCCAAAAGTTGCGTTAAATTATATTTAATTTCAATAAAATAGTAATGATTTTTATGCAAATAGTTTTCGTAATTTGTCAAAAATTCCATCAATTCTCCAACACAATTCTTATCAATTTCATTAAAATCATTATCAATACGCTCCAAAATATCATGACACGTATAATCGGAAATACTTTTCCGACATTTATTACACGTCCATTCAGGAATTTTCATTATTGGTCTCAAGAAACTTTCAGGCAACATAAATCCCGGACACGAGCTGAAATTATTTCATTAAAAACAAAACCAACAAAACAACCGCTTACTTATAAGTCGATTATCTCTCCGGAATGATCTCACCTGTTTTGACATTTCAGACTGCTGAAATTCGTCTGAAATTCACTAGGGTCCTGGCAACGTTCACAGTGACACGTGAAGAATTTCGTCTCTTGCAGGAACCGTTGTCGATTCTCCGTTCCCCACAGAGCGTCCGTATAGCAGATACTCAAATGTTCGTCTTTGGCGATTTTCCGGGCGGCTGTAATGCGAATTTTACCTGAATTTGTGAAGCTTTTCGTACAGTTCGCCGCACAATTATGCTCGAACATTGACGCTGTTGCATAGATGGCAATATGTGGTGGTTCCGTTAACGGTACCTCATGACTATTAATCTGAATAATACCGACGATCTGCATAATCTCGTCTTCGCTGAACGTTAATTTGAAGAATCGCCGAATAAACTCCGCTATCGTTGCGCGATCATTCTCGTATTTCTTCGTCGAGCGGCGTTCTTCATCGTGCGCTTCCAGCACTTCTAATTTCTTCCAAATTTTCGATAGAAATTGTTTCTGATATAAACAGCGCAGTATTGTGATACATTGATATGTGGGATGGGGTATTTTAAATGTTTTGATAACGACCCGATTGCCACGTTGCTGTGTATATTGGCATTCGGGTAGATGTTGGGGTGATTTCTCACAAATTTCATTACATACAGGCCAACCGCACTTTCGACACGGTCGGGAATTCGTGTCATCAATACTTTGACCACAACCGAGACAAATTGGAATCGTATCCGTTGAAGGTCCCCATATTAATGGTGATTCTTCTAAGATGATCTCGTGCGGTTGAAGCGGACGGGTCGCTATCAAATGGCGCCCCAAATGGTCGTCTTCGCACAACTTGAACAGAATTGTTTTGTGACAATAATTAAAGATCTTTCTACAGGTGAGGCGTTTGATCTAAACGCCTCGAGGCTATAGCAAAATAGACGTTTTATAATTAATAAGTGCAGCCGAAAGGAAGTTTATTTGAAACCGAGCCTCTATCGCACGTTTCTAGTATTAAGTGTTAATCAATTCAACCACAGTATCAGATGCAATGTTTTTCTTTGGATTAAGTAACAAAAGGTGGCGTAGATTTCCTCCATAAAAATAAATGTTTAGTCTCTGCTTCTGTACTTACTTCACTTGCCTCTTCTGTAAATCTAGACGATTATAGTAGTCGATCTACAGAGAGGGCAATTGAAACAGGCATTGGACGAGACAGAAGGAAATCTTTGTATAATCAATTTATAAAGCCATATGTTTGCAGTATTGCCAACTTGTTGGTATTAAATAAATGATGAGTGGTGAAGGTAGTAGTTCTTCTAATCGATCGCCACCTCGTATATAAACCGGATGTAGAAGCATTTTGAAATAATTTATCGGGTATAAAACTATTTTTACAAATGGAATTTTCTGAGAAAAACCTCTCTACAACGGACAAATTTCCAACTAATCAATCGGTAAAATACTGAAACTTGAAAGTATTACAGCAACATTTTAGCCTTGTGTTTCAGTATTTTACTTAAAAGACGTTTAAGAGCTTTACACTGAAGCAATCGATTAAACATCTCTACAGTGGATTATTTCAAATATTTAATCAAAAGCTAACACGTTTATTTCAGGAATTTTCCCAATTAGTTTGGGTTTTAACCTGATATTCACATGAATTTTTCTGGATTTTCAGCTATTAATTAATTTACAACTTGTTTGTATAAAATCTCGAATTTCAGCGATAATTTTTATTTATCAAACTTCCCACAAGTAACTAATCATAAAACAATGAATCAAAAAGCCGAAAAATCACTACAGCCAGCGATCGACTATATCAAGATTAATTTAAATTTGTTACAAAAATAAAAAATAATGAACTGGGGATTTACCTTAAATGGTCGACAGATCTTCTTATGTCGCTTCCACCCATCCTTTTGGTGTTGTTTACAACAATAATAAACATTGTAGCAGTTACTGCAACGTTGTGACGCCGGTTTTTGGCAAATTTCACAATTTTTCGCTCCAAATTCCGTCATTAGATTTATTGACACAATTTTTTCTGCGGGCGTTGTTTTGATTCACAAAAATGTGCCAAATTTTTTTCGGCTAGCAAAACTTTATTAAAACAGGTGTTGGTTTATTCAAATGAAAACGAAATTCATTCATATTTACCTACCTACTACACACAACGATTTTTATAAATCATTATTAACAATAATTTGCGGATGAGTCACCTTATATAAACTCGTTTATTTATATATATATATGATGTATATAGATATATATGTATATTTGTGGATCTATTAAATTACTTTAACTAGTTAGTTAAGCCAAACTATAAATAGTTATGTTGATCGTTTAAAATAGGTACAACACATACAATTATTTTTAGTGTATATTAGAGACGCATTTTTATTATTAAAACAACAAAGGATCTGTAATTAATTGTAAATATTTACAATATAACTTGAGAAACGATAACGGTATTGTTGATTAACTCTAAAAATAATACAATTTTTAAAATTACCGCCACAAATTCGATTCATTTTGTAGTTAATTGTAGCTCAATTCTCATAAACGCGTCTATTGTCTAAGAGATGGCGCCACATGATTATCATTGATAGATTTAGTTACAATCACTAGATGGCGCTCATGATTAAAGCCAGCCATACACTATCAAGTTCGCGTAATGAAATATGAGTTATCAGATTACAGATTGCACTGCGGTTTGCAGTATTTTATATGGCTTGTTTCTGCAAATTACTACAGGGGAGGTGTGTCCGGGTGTGTCAGTTGTAAAGTGTAATACTATAATGTTTACGATAAGACTGTGGAATAATCACGTTCTAACGAATCAAAATAAATAAACAATTGTCTAGGCGGTATTGTAGATGATAAATGAGATTTTTTCTACCATTGAGAATTGACCTCACTGTGTTTTCCACACCTCACTGCACACGATTGCTAAATTCCTTCAACCCCAGTTTAGTTTGCCCCCTCGGAAACAAAGTATATGAATCTTACAATTATCGTTTCTTTCAGCACACCGCTAACTTGAGCAACAGTATCGTTTTGTGTGGACCTTCTTCGTTTATGTGTGTGAGTTTATTTATTATTGAGCATTTCTTGCAATGTTCGAGCAACCTTGCAATGCGTTTTTAAAGTGAAATTTCTATGGGTAGGAAGTTTTTTAAAAACGTGACGAAAATTCGGGATGCCGTGCGGGGAACATTTCCCCTCTAACAGACAGCTGGGAGGGAAGACTGGGAGCGTTGTCATAGCGTCGCTTATACTCTGTCAGTTCTGCCAAGTCTGTAAAATAAACGCTATGGTCAAAAGTTGGTAACATTGATCGATGAACAGCGCCCTCTGGAACGAAACTAAAATTTCTTGGCGTACCGCGATTTATGATTTTTGTATTTATAAATTAATTAATGGCGTTAAATTATACATGAATAGTGTTTCGAGATCAGTGAAATGCAGAAAAAGGCAACTGCAGAAAAAATGTCAAGCCTTCAGGCACCGGCAGAAAGAAAATAAACCATAAATAAATGAACTTCATCTCTAACCTAAGAAGTTTCACTTCTAACGCGCGTTATTTCGTACTTTCAATTATTTTTTTTATTCTGAAAGACTTCAGTTCTCAACAAAGTAAGTTGAAAGACCCACAACTGATCGAGTCGCGGATAATCGGGATTCTACTGTATTAATAGACAAAGATGCGGCAACGTGCCATCTATTTTTGCCTCGACTACTGACCTAATCACCGGTAGGTTAAATTTAAACCAGTCGCTGTATTGCAAGACAATTTTGACAAAATATTCTGTTAGTCTCTTGTATTTCTTCGAAATAATAATTTAAATTTAGAAAAATTAGTGTAGTGACGTAACAATAATGGATTTAGATCCGAATACTATCCAGGTATTTCCGAAGAAAATCTAAATTTGTGGCTCGATTTTTTGATTCCTTTTATTTATGAAGGTGTGTTATGATGATGAGAATTTGGGCCGTTATTTGATCACTACAAAACCAATAGAACCGGGCACAGTAATCTTGAAAGAAAAGCCGCTAGTTAAAGGACCATTCTTGCATACAATTCCGGTATGTTTGGGGTGTTACCGAACGATTGAAGAGGCGAATCATCAATGCTGCAGTAATTGCGGATGGCCGGTTTGTAACGACGATTGTGCTAAAATTGTTGATCATCAAGCCGAATGTAAATTTACTGCAGCTAAAGGAGATAAAGTAATAGCTGAAGATTTGCTAAAATTTGCAAAATTGTGGGATTTTTTTTTTGTAGATTTCTATCAAAAATTTTGGTATTCCACATCCGAATTATCAGAGCATCACGATTTTGCGTTGTTTGTATTTGAAGGAAAATTCACCGGAATTGTGGCGAAAATTATTCGATTTACAATCGAATCCTAGTGTTGGAGATGCGGGCGTTGCTGAATTCATCAAAAGATTCTACAAACTGCAAAATTATACTACCGAAGAAATTTTAAAAGTTTGCGGAATTCTTAAGGTACCGTCTCAATGATTATAGCAAATAATCCCCTTAGTTATCTGGAAATTGCGCGAAATTCCAGATTAACGGTCACGAGATCCCTGTAACCGATCCACCATATTTGGCTGTTTACGAGAGAGCCTCACTTTTCGAACACAATTGTCGCGCCAATTGCTCGAAAACATTCACTGATAACGGTGACATTCTGATAACAGCTGCTCGAAATATTGCCGAAAACGAACATTTGAGCATTTGCTACACAGATCCGTTGTGGAATCGTGAGTACCGCCAGAATCATCTGTACGAAACCAAGAACTTCTGGTGTAAGTGTGAACGTTGCAGTGATTTTACCGAGCTTGGTACTTTTTACAATTCACTGAATTGTCGAAACTTGTAATTCTGCCTGAATTAAACCGAATATTGAACAAGTCACTACTCGAATCTTTACAGGAATTGTGATGGAGTTGTTTCGCCAAAAACTGACGGATCTGATTGGTTGTGCAACAAGTGCAATAGTACGATCCCGACTGGACTTGTGGTGGAGATTTTGGGAAAAATCTCGAACAATTTCGACAACACTCCTAAGACTTCACAATTGTTGATGAGGAACTTTATAAAATCATCGGAGAAACTTTTGCCACCGTCTCACTATCTTGTGGTTGAAGCAAAATTGGCACTTTTGGAAATTTTAGACAATCAACAAGAGAATCTCGAATACAAACAGAAATTAATTGAGGAATTATTGGAGATTGTCGAAAAACTAATGCCGGCTGAAAATCGATTAAAGGCGCTGCTTCTCTACCACAAAACTCAGACTATTAGCGATAAATCTGAAGTAATCCAGAATTATTATGAGTTGGAAAACTTTTCAAAAACAGTGTTTTTGTAGGAATTCAAAAATATCGCCCAACAGTGCTGCCGATTGCTGCAAAACGAACCAAAAACGCTACCCGAATATGAAATTTACCAAAAATTGCAAAATCAACAACAAAACTCATAACCAATGATAACAACGATCAAAACTGCAATCAATACAATCCGCACCGAATTATTAACGATCCCAATCGATTACCATCAAAACTGCATCTCCTAAGCGACTATTTTCAAGAAACGGAATCAACACGACTTTTTGTAGACTCTTATCATTAATATTTACTTGACACCAATTAGGTCACGGCTTTGTGACGCATAATCCATGATCCGGTTGTTCCGAATTCTGGAACATATCAACAGTCATCCGAGAAATTGATATAGTGATCTATAATTACGTGCATCCTAAGATTTCCAAGAATTTCCCTCCGAATTTTCCAGGCGTAATCACTCCAAACGGACCTGTCGTTTTTCGATTACTTATCGTGAATTAAGCCAAGTGTGCGCACAGTTTATCAAAAAGTCATGTCTAAGATCGTATTGCTTTTGCTTTTTGGTCTTTTGGCCGCCGAGTTAAGCTACGGTACGTTGTTTTTATTGAAATAAAGACAAAAAAAATGTATAAATCAATTGTTTTTGTTTTGTTCGGTAGCACTTAAAGATTACACAGGTACGGAAATAAAAAAATGCATCGATTGTTTGTGTCATGCACGTAGCGGCTGTTGGAGTCGTTTCAATTGTGCCCGTTATTCGGTTAAATTCGATTATTGGAAACAAGGCGGTAGTCCTGTCGTAGATCCAACAGATGATCCAAACAGTCAAACAGCATATAGTAAATGTATGACTAATGAGAATTGTATTGCGGCAACGATTATACAATATACGGAAAGTTTCGGCAAATACGTAAGTCACTTGATGCCCTACAATTTCTAATCGATACCACCAGATAAATTGTATTTATAGGATTGTAATTGTGATGGTGTATTCGATTGTAAGGATCGTTTTGCTATTCATTTGAAAGGTGCAAATTGTGTAAATCCAATTTTTGGGCATGTTTATGCGCGTCGATTCAATGAGTGCGCTGCAAGTATCGGCGTTAAAGCGATGCTAACTGCAGAAGGGTCGGAGGGTTGTGAACCGGAAGTTTTCTAAGTCATTTAATTATTTAGCGAGATGTTTTTATGATCTGGCAATTTACTAATAAATAATCTACAATTTTTTGGTATTTTCAATCAATTCTTTAGTTTCGCAAAATTTGAGCGGTAGACGAGCAGAATAGTGCAAAATGTTGGTTGTTTCAGACAATTGTTTGACAATGGACGACAACACATAACGTAACGAATCGATCATAGGCAAAGGTAATATTCCAGCGGGAGTGCGGGCGGCCTTTGTAATCCCCAAATGGGGTACATTTATTTGCGCTACCAAACATGAGGTTTGTGGCGGCCAAAACATTGCGGCGTCAACTTGGGTGCCAAGGTGATTCATGCCAAAGAACGGAGAGTGTAGAGCGGTTCCTAACAGTTTTTGCCTTTTTTTGGGGCAAAATCCTCTGAGTAGAATTTTGAGCAGATTAGTAAAGCACTAGTCACGGCTGAAATCCAATCCGCTTGCAATAATTCCCGTTTATTATCCCAAAGCGAGATGTTCAAATTGATTTTACGATATAAATAAAACATAAAATGATCGTCAGTTAATTGACGAGTCGCTTATTTACATATCTATCCAGTCAAACAAATGATTTACATTTCTATATCTATTTTTATTAGAACATAAATCATTCTCCTTTGATTTTTGAAAACAGATCTTAGACGAATTCTCCAAAGGTATAATGGAAAAAGGCGATAATCCTTTCAAGTAAATCCATAAATTATCCATATTAATTATTATTATCATTGCTTTTATTTAAAATTATTTAAAATAAACATTTAACTCGAATGACTTTTGGCAAACATCTACCAATAAAATAAAAAGATTACAGTTGTTTTAAAAATAACTCTAGCTTCTCTCTACACACACACACTTTCACAACAAAAAAGCATAACTGAACTACAACCTATTCTAATAACACACATAACTGGGTAATAACAACAACAAAACAATATGGACAAACGATCGTCCAAGAAAAAGGTAAATAACTCGTTTAGAAATCACACAGTAATTAACAATAGGGCTTTTTGTTTTTTGTTGAAGAAAAATAAATCTCAAAACCGCGACCCAACCGAAGTGCCACAATTGCCGAAAGGGCCGACGTTCGAGATCAAACTCTCAAATATCATGGGCAGGTAAGAAATATTAAGCAAAACATACGCCCTAAAGTGCCCCGAAACTTAACTCTTGTTGAGCCGTTTGATAGATCTTAAGTCGCAATTTAGTGAGGCAAGTTTAACCGGCCTCAGTACTGCGATTTCCTGCTAGATAAGCGATTATTGAAATGTTAGCACTTGAGCCTAGCAAAGGAAGATAATCTGTCTCTAAGTTTTGATTTCTAGATTTCTGTAAACAAATGAAGAGCTGAAATTGTTGACTGTTTTCTTCCCAGATATTATGGGCTTCATTATCTCGCCTTAATTCGTCTTGAAATGAAAAACTGATTTCACACACTTTAACACTGAAAACGGTTGACCGACCTTAAACCGAGAGTTATCAAAAGAATATAAACCGGCCGTAAGAGTTTCTCAAATATTAATGCAACACGCTTTTTAAATTTTCTCCTTTAATATGAACTAATGACGACTGTAAAGGTGCTTACACATAAAGAAAACCTCTGTCGCTCAAACTTTATTCTTTCTCTCTATAAAAGGTTGTTTTTCAATCACTGCTGTACTTAAGCCCAGCTTTTGATATTAAGGTGAACTTAAGCAATGCAGTATAAGCCGGTCCTAGGTAAGCGATTCCTATCTCTATATGAACAACCAAAAATGTGCCTTATTTTAAGTCATCTTCAAGTCAAAGATTGATTTTACAAATTTTAATAGATACTTAAAGCTGTACAAACAGTTGACCGATCTTAAAGAAATATAAAAAAATATAAACCGACCTGAAGAGTTGCTGAACGCTTAGTCAAACAGCTGCAGAGACTCCGCTAATGCATGAAGAAAGTCTTTGGCACTCAAATTTTATAAAAAGGTGATTTTACCGAGATCTAGCAGTGCAATATAAACTGGCCCTAGGAAGGCGACTGCCATCTCTACTTAGACAAACAAAAGACTGCTGCAAATGGCATTATTTCATTTTTTGTGTTACCAACTAAAATACAAAGATTCTTAATTTTAGTTATTGTGCCTACACTGTATATCGACCTCTATTGATAAATAAACAATCGATTTTATCCTTAACTAGCTCACACGGCAGACTTCGTCCCGTCCGTTCATTGGTTTATATTCACACAATTAACAATATTAATTCTATTAATTAAATCATAATCTGGAAAAATATCAAAATGTTTGAACAAATTTTTGTTTAATTATTGTAAAACGTCAAAGAAAGTAAGGTTAAAATATCTGTTATTTATATTTTAAAATGAAACTGCTAAATTATCAAAACTTATTTCCAAATCGGCCAGCGATGCGGACGGGTACCCGCTTGTCAAAATTTATTTCCACAACCGCCTATATTCCAACATATTAAAACTTTAATGGCCGATTTAACCCCCTTAGGGGTTGAATTTTAAAAAATTTAAAGTCGATCGGACGGATAGTTTGGGAGATATCGTGATGAGTGAGTCAGTGAATGGGAAATGGCTTAGGTATACCATATAATTATAGATTTTCTCTGTATACACGATTTTAGAAATACATCACTTGAATCTAGCAAAAGAAAATAAACCGAGTTTTGATTTCTACGTCTCTGTAAATAAATGAAGTGCTGTTTAGAAGGGTCAATTGCACGCCAGACACACTGTATAATGACATTGTTGCGCTATAAAGAGTCCTAGTTGTACCTTTTTTTATTCTTCAAGGCAAAGACTGATTTTACAGCTAATACTTAAACTGTGAAAACACGTGATCGAATTTATCGCGGGAATTAGCAGAAGAATCTAAACAGCTCCTAAGGGTTGCTAATAATGACTGCAGAATCGCCTACACCCTATGAAAGAACGATTTTAAGCGGAACTCTCGAAATTAAGCCGAGAGTAAGCAACGCAATACAAACCGGCCCTAAAACTTTAATTATTTGCGCTTAAAATAATCGTGTATCTGACCAATTCTAACTGTAAAATTATTAAATTTACTCGTTTTTGTTCACAGATACATGGTGTCAACTAAAACTCTCCATCCGGGCGATGTGATTCTCTCCGAAGAACCGATTGTCGTCGGTCCGTGTACCGGCTGTAAAATCCAATGTTTAGGCTGCTACAAAACCTTAGAAAACTACCCGAAACGTAAACAATGCAAAAACTGCAATTGGCCACTGTGTTCATTCACATGTCCTGGTTTAAATAAAAAACACGGCCATAATCAATTAGAATGTGACATTTTGAAAACATCAAACTCATCAAAACTACTCGATTTCAATCAGGTCGAAACAACAAGAACTTACTACTACGCTATAGTACCGTTGAGGTGTTTACTATTGAAAATCAGTGACCCTCAACAGTATGCGAGATTGTTACAGATGGAGACACACAACGAGATCCGCAGGAACATTCCGGAATTGTGGCAAACGAATCAAGAGATGATTGTGAAACGGATCCGTGACGATTGGCATTTAAAACAGTACACCGAAGATGAGATTCACAGTATTTGTGGGATTTTAGAAGTGAATTCGTTTGAAATCGGCCAAAACGGCGTTAATATACGCGGTTTATATCCAACGGCTTTTTTGATGTCGCACGATTGTGTCCCCAACACCAATCACAACGATGAAGAGGAAACATTCAAACTAACCGTACGAGCATCGACGAAGATCGCAACAGGCCAACCGATCACGTTAAGCTACGCTTACACGCTACAGGTAATGTCGCCGCATTTATTTTTTAATTTTTGTTGTAAATAAACGATTGTAGAGCACGCTAAAACGTCGCGAACACTTGATGGAGAATAAATTCTTCGAGTGTCGGTGTAAACGTTGCTCGGACCCCACCGAATTGGGCACTTTTATGGGCGCTCTGATATGTCCGAAATGTCGTAATTACGTTCTGTCGACGGATCCGTTACAGCAGGAAGCGCCGTGGAGTTGTGTGAACAAAAAGACGTGTCCGGGGTACACGATTACGGCCAAATCGATGCAGTTACTTATCGAGAGGTGGGTAGGCAAAACTAGAAAGTTGGCGATAATTCGTGGGAACAATTTGCAGAATCTCGCAAGAAATCGAAAATATCGATTGTAACGATATTGGAAAGATGGAGGAGTGCTTACAGAAATATCGCAATGTGCTGCATCCAACCCATTATCTTTGTATCGGTTTGAAATTATCATTGAGCCAATTGTATGGGAAAATCACCGGTTATTTGATTCACGAATTGGATAATCGGAGTTTGTCACACAAACAACAAATCTGTGAGGAGATTTTGGAGATTTTCAATATAATCGAACCGGGTTTTACGAAATTACGCGGTGTTACATTGTACGAAATGCACGCACCTATGATGATTTTAATTACACGCGAATTAGAGAATTGCAATCAGCACAAGAAGAATGAGTTGCGTTTAAAATTGAAGAGAGTCGTACGGTGTTTGGAGGAGGCCAGTTTGATATTGAATTACGAATCGAAATCGTCCAGTGAAGGTTTAATGGGTGTGGCTGCCAAAGATGCCCTACTAAAGATCCGCGACTGGGAGAAGATTTTAGGACGATTTTAGAATTTATTTTACATTCATTAAAACCATTTAAATAAAGATTTACAAGATAGATTTTAGCTACCATTGCGGTGCACTGCTATAGCTGCTAATCTCTTCGTCCGCTGAGTCCATCAGCATTTGCCTGGTAAGCTCGATTAAGGTAAGGTCCTCTGCAAAAACTGCAAAACTACTGGCGAACAGCTGCGATAAAACCTGAGCAAGTGGACATACAAGAAACTACGTTGGGTCTGAGACTTGCCTCACTACCTGGAGACCTTTATTTTTTGTTGCCTCGCTTGTGATCCTCGCCATAATAGATGCTTCGACTATAGTAGAGCCTTCACAAGTTCTTGCTTCCTTGTCAAAGACAATTTCCTGCCGAAATGTTATCAATCTCATCTTCTTGAGGTTGCTTCCATTTCGGCACCAGATGATGCTCAAAATCCTTTTGAAGCTCGACGTTATGTTGAGTATGACTTTGAACTCATCCCTCCAAGGAAAAAACCCTTGTATTGGACTGTTGGAATATTTTTTGCTGTTTATGGTATAATAGTGTCTCATTGTGGCTCAATAAACCCAACATGCACATCTTTTTATTGGTAACTTAAACCTAAAAGGTTTAAAGGCTCCAAAAGGCTCTATGTTTGTTAATTAAAAGAAATCTATACTGAAATCGCACCCTTTCCCTTCGCAAATCCAGTACTGACAGCTCTGTGACTTTCACTTGCAAAATTACCAAAGAAAAGCACTGCTTTGTGCTGTTTACTCTGCTAGTCTGGTTGGTTAATTATTATTATAGCTCTCACGGCTTATAGATGTCTCGCTCATGTTTATGATCATCTCCTTTTTGTTATCTCTCTCATCTATAACACAAGCCATGCCTTTTAATGGTTAATGTTAAATGAAACGATCTCTAACTCAACAATTTTATAAATTTCTCGACTTTTTACTGCGTAGAAGTGATTTCTGTTCTATTAAAGCAAGACTTAAGCCTTATCAACAATTAAATGTGAGATTTTGCAGATTATCTGTTTTATGCCAATGCAAACTTGTATTCAAAGCAATCAGAACTGAAATACTCGTGTCAGCGCCGAAACAAATCGAAAATAATAAAAAAATTAGTAGAGAATCAATAAAATTACCAGACAATAGATGATTTAACAAACAACTTAATTGAGTGCATTTGTACAAGTACCTGTAGCAAGAAAAACGTGTTTTTGTGGCGTAATTTTTCAACTCCAATCTCTTAAGTCATTACTACTACTGTATAAAGTTTTGTTCCAATTAACTCGATAAATAAGAGCCTAACCGCTCGTGTGTCACTGTTTTTTACCCCAATTTAATTTACTCCAATCAACCCTTAAATATTGATTATAATTTCGAAATATTACCTACTCAAATTACAAAAAAGAAAAAATCAATGAATCACCTCCCCTGTAACTTTCCGTAATTTCGCAACGATTTCTTTTGAACCCCGTCCAACTTTCTCGTATTTCTCATCCCGTTCGTTACACATCTACCCTCGTACAAATCATATCTAGCAACCCTCCACCCCACTCTCTCTATTATATCGAGTAGAAACGATTTTCTGTTAACCCCCAACTCACCCCGTCCACCAATGTTAGTACTTAAGTGTTGCTTAAATTGCGCTTGTGCAATTCCAGTATCGATCCCATTTCAGTAGGGTGGTTGAGAATTCCCTAGTTTTCCCTACTCAGTACTTATACACGACGAACGTCATCAATATAACTTACCCCCCGAATAAATCAACGCAGAAACGCAATAAACAATTGATAACAAACAAAATTAGTGATTAATCATTTTATAATAAATAAATAATTAAAGGGGTTGTTTGTGTACTAATCACGGTGCAATTCGATTGGTTTAATTGTACGATAGCTAAGAAATCGGCTTAACCTTGACGATCATGAATTCATTATCACTTATCGATTATTTCCAATCGAAACGACTTATTTTGAGTTGTCGTTGAAAATTCTTCGAAAATAATTCGATAAACAAAATTAAGACGGCTTTGGAAAATTTTCCGCGTAACCATAGCAACAAAATTATTGTGTCACCATAGCAACGTGATTGTGATTGGTTGGCAAGTAACCGCCGAAATTACGACATTTACGGAATTGTTTTTAACAAAACAATTACAAAAAATGGAGGCGCACACTTTACGTGGTCTACAAAAGAAGCGTACAACAAATTTCCGTGAAGACGAAACGAAATTGTTGATACAATTATGGGGCTCACCACAGATCCAGAATAAATTGTATTTAACACATCGTAAGGAGCCGGTGATGCGTTTGTTGGCGGCGAATATGCAACAACGCGGCTTCTATCGTACACCGGACGAGATCAAAACACGTATACGTAATTTAAAGTGTTTATACCATCGGATTAAACGAACGGTACAATCTGGTAGTGGTATCGGTACAGTTGATCCAGATTGGCCACATTATAAGGCCATGGATGCTATTTTGAGCAAACAACAACACCAGAAGAAGGATTTGTACAAAGACAATGTGTTCGAGGGGCCGAAATGTGAGGACATCAAACAGGAGATTGAAGATATCGATATTAACGATGACATGGAATCGTACACGACCAACAGTATGGGCGGGTAATTACCACAAATTTCTACAATCAATAAACGACTGATCTATTACGATTATTACAGGTCGGAACATGAAGATGAGCCGATGAATCTGCCACCGTTAACACCGGCGCCACGACTCGACAAACGTCCGGACAAATCGAAACAATTACCGAAAATTCTACCAAACGTCACCATACCGATCCAGAACCAAATCAATGGGAGCACGAACCAAACGGGCGGTAAACAGGGACTGTCATCGATACCGTTCCCATTGTTGATATTAAATGGGGTGCCGCAACAGCAACAACAGCAACACTCGCAACAACACCAACAACAACAACAACAACAGTGTGGTAGCATGAAGAAAGAAACGAAAGCTTCTACGTTCACCGACCAAAATCCTGGTCTTTGTCCGTTAATTAATCTAATTACACATAATTAATTGATGGTAATTTACAGATATGGGGCAGATTCTTAAACAATTGTTGGATGTACAAAAGGAGAATTTGAATGTTGAAAAGCAACGTTTGGAATTGGAGAAGCAACGTTTAGAATTTGAACGTTTCATTGGTTCACAGTTGTTGGCAATGGGCCCGTTTTTTAGTAATTTATTGCAACGTATTACTTTGAATAATAATAATAATAATAATAGTAATAATAATAATAATACGTATAATGGTAGTAATAATGATGGTGATGATAATAAAAGTAGGGAACAACAGAAGATCCATCGTATGTTCAAAGATAGTCGGATATTGCGTAATTTATTAAATGATGGCATTAAGGATAATTGTATGAATGATGTTGATGATATTAATGATGATGAGAGTGATAATAATGATGATAATATAACAAATGATGAGAATAGTAATTATGATAATAAGTAGATTTTTTTTTCTTGTAATTATTAAGTGGAACATTCCAATTATTTATTTTATTTATTTATTTGTTTGATTGTTAAGAATTAATTTTAATTTATTATTTGTGCATTAACAAAAATTGTTAGGTATAATTGGGTCCTTATAAATTAGGGATTGTTTATAGTGCGGCTTTTGTTCAATTTCCACCAATTATTCCCTAAAATTATTCAAATAGTCTTGATACATTGTTAATGGTTGGGAAGGGAAAACGTTCCAAAATCGTTAAGTTCTCTACCAAGACAAAATTCAATTATTGAGGTCAATGTTTTGAGATTTTGCTATGTTCTTCTTATTCAACTCGATCAATGATTTTCAACTAAACAATCCATATAATTATAGTCAGACGAATTATATAGCGATTTTTGGTGCATTAATGACTTTGTAGAATTCTTATAATTCTTGTCGGTTCGATTTTGATGTCCAAAGAATTCACTACATTAAATCAATACGAATTTCTAATATCTTTTCTCCAATAAAATAAGCGATAAGAGAACGCTTGCCAATTTGTGATAATACTGATAACGCAACAAAGTAACGTATAAACAATTATTCAATGCACTTTTCTAGTTGACAGTTGACTTCTAAACCTTTAAGTGTTCAGTTCTCTTTTAAAACTTTATAAAATTATTAGTGAAATTGTGTAGTGATATAACAGATTAGTGTAATGAAGTGCAGCGTGTGCCACTGTTTGGTTAACAATTTCTTGTGATCTGGTTTTTCTGAAACAAAGTAAGTTTCAATAATTCCAATTTTTATGCGTCAGTTTCGTTGGTCTTATGCTGATCCTCAATTGAGACATTTTCACATCGAATAAATTTCTGCTTTGCTTCTTTTTAATGCAATAAATGCTAAGTTTAAGCTTCACGTAATACAAGGACATTATTTTTGATTATTGATAGTGCAACAAAGAAACGTAGGAACAGTTTTTCAACGTCCTGTTCTAGACAGTTGATCTCTAAATCTGGCAGTGTTAACATCGGCTTCTAAAATTTCTTAAATTATTAGTGTAATGTTTTTCATAATCTATCCGTATCAGTGTAGTGAAGTGTAGTGTGTTCTAGTGCCAATATTTGAACCCTTAAACAAAGTTTCAATAATTTCAATTTTTTATTGTATTTTAATTACAATTTGTATTGTCGCTATATAGTTGGTCAAATTCTATAAGGATTTTATGCCATAATGACTTTATAAATTTCTTTGCATCGGTGTTGTTCGTTGGACTTATTTTTCTGTTTTTGATAGAGCAACAAAGAAACGTACCAACAGTTATTCAACACCCTTTTCTAGACAGTTGATTTCTAACCCTTGAAGTCTTCAAACTGTGTAGTGATATTCATGATAGATTAGTGTAGTGAAGTGTAGCGTTGATCTCTAAATCTTGAAGTGTCAACTGCTACTTCAAAGATTTCGTAAATTATTAGTGTACATAATCTATATTAGTGTAGTGAAGTGATCTGTTTACAATATCAATATTTTTTTGTTAAATATTTTCATTACGATTGATATCACATACTTCCCGATACCGATTGGTGTGTTGTTCAATGTTATTGTAGCGCTGAATACACGACTCGTATTTTTAGAGGTTAATCGAACTAAAACGACTTCTTAACATGTTACACTATTCTCTGGTGATACATAAAATTTTAAAATTCGCGCTATAGATATAAATTAAATCGCCACCTAGCGTTATTAGAAATTTTGAGGCGCCCTCTAGTAGTAAGTTTCTAATTCATATTTTAAAATTTTCCCGCTTTTATCCAGCAAAAGGATAGAAAAATGTATAAATTCACCAATTTTCTTGAAATTGTACTATTTTGAATTCTTCCCGGATTTATTCTGAATAGAGATTAATCTAGAAACAAAACAAATTACCTCACTTTCCACATTTATTTAATTTTTAAAATAATTCCTCGTTTACATGTTAACAATAAATAATTCTTCTTAAGCAATCGAATATTCATAAAACATATTATTTGTATTGCGTCTTTGTAAATCTCTTATCTCCATAATATCAGTTTTTAAACGTAATTTCAATATTTGTCGCCATATAGCTTCACGATGATCATTATCTGTAATACCTAAACGTAATAATGAATTATCATTAATACGTAATAGGGCACGTCCTGTTATTTCGTGTTGTATAAATCTATCGATATACAAATAATAATAATCGCTGCAATGACGCCGAAACCATTTCTGGACGTCTTGTACCGTCCACGAGTATACGGACGTTGGACGATTATTTACGATTTTCGTCTGAAATCGATACAAATTAATCGAGAATAAAATCGGATATTATAGATGCTCACTTTAGGTTTATTGGGGCTATTTGTTGAGTCTTCCACCATTGTTTATCGATTTATTTTAAGACAACAAAACGAACATAACCTAGAATCGGTGTTAATTGTAGCACGCGCTTTTAAACTATTTATGTATTGATAGATTCGAGAAAAATCGGTAATTAACAACAATTATCAATTATTAATCGCATTCACATTAATTTACAAATTATTTATAAAGTTATTTGCCGATAAAACGGAAAAATTGAAATTTGAACATAACCTATAATTTTGTTTGTTTGTTAATTGTAGCCTATTTTTGTGATTTTTGAACTACTGGTAGTTATTTGTCGAGATTACTTATACAGCCATAGATATCTATAATACACTAGATACTAAATAGGCAGTGGAGGTGGTAAAAAAACTGAAATCATCGACGCCATACTAGTGAGTCCTTATTAAGCGCGCAATTTAAAATACGCGTATATTTTAGTAAAAGGGTAAAAATAAAATAATGATGAATTTATTAAATTTATTTATTGATGTTTAAAAAGAATAATTTTATTGAGTTTTTGTCGCACGTTTTGTCCTTTAAGCTGCAAAATAAATTTTCGGTTTACATGATGCAACCTTGTTTTCAAATATATTGAAATCATGAACTGTATTAGATACTGAGTGGCAGAATATTTTATCTATTACCTATGAAAGGTTACATTTGGCTTAGAAAAGTCGGCCTTTTTACAAGCTTTAATGTAACACTTTGGCATGATTCACTAAAGTACAGAAAATTATTAAAAAATACAAAACAAAATAAAAATAAATTCAAAAATCAAAAAGCTCTTCCAAAGTCACAAATTTACACAATATCAATATCACCAGTTTAATTCATAGTTAAAACATCACTTAAAATACACAAACATACATAAACAAACAAACCGAAAGTTAGGTTAACTAGGTCCTCTTTGACATATGCTTGTCAATGAAGTTGCCTTCACCCCCACTACATAAATGCTGTATCTAGAGTATTATAGATATCTATGTATACAGCGTGTCCCAATATGATGTAACTGCAATACAATTATTTACAATAGGCGGGTTATTTGAAATTACAACATTTTCTTTGATTTATTTATTCAGATAATTGTAAAATAAGTTCTATATAATTATTTCCTATTATTAATTCCAACTTACATTAATTTTTTTTTGCAATAAAATCTGATAACAAACAATCGTAATTATATACAAAAAATTTAGACAAAAAAAATCAGTCGCAAAACGAATTTTTTAAAATTTATTACGAATACTCTACACTATTTTTACTTATTAATTAATTAATGAAATTTAAAAAGAGAAAACTTGATTAATGATGATGGCAAAATTTGAGCATTTATTGTTAATTCAATTAAAATTAGAAATGATCAACTTTAACTGCCACACGATTAGCAGCATGATTACTCGGCAACAAGATATTATCCCAATCGGTATGTAGATTTTGTTCGGAATCGGTCGCCTTCAAACTGATCCCTAAACTTGGTAATGTATTCGCGTAATGTGGAATGTTCAGAATGACCGGTTTCAAGAATTCAGTACCTTGAGGGCCGCACATAACGATCGGCGACAACATTCTCTCACCTGCAACAATAATGAAACAACTTATCAATTTTACTACAACAAATTCGATAAATTTCTATTATAGCATTAATTAATCGGATTAATTTCAAGATGATGATACGTGGGCGAGTTAATTGTGTAGGATTCGTTTAGTTACCGTTCTCAACGTCCAAAGGTGGCCGTTCATCTGTCTCTGTCATCAATCTTGGATCGGTTATAACGAAATAGATCTCTTTTTGTACACCATTCGGTAGGGCACCATCTGGTATTTCTAAGGAAACACCCCAATACTCATTCACCATAACACCACCACGATGATCGATTATTGCCGATGTTATATCACGTTTACTTGGACGCATCATATCGTTTGTTATCTGTTGTTTTAATGATAGTTTCCTCAATGGTTTCGGTGTTGTTTCACGACTTCTCGATTTAAACGATAATTTCCTCAATAATTTCGTTGCTGTTGATGTTGTTTCGTATTTAAATGATTGCGTTTTAGTTAGTTTTGGTATGATTTGATTATTGTTAGTTGGATTTAGTTTCTGAACTAAATTAGGCTGTGAACCAAATAAGGAAGTAGTAGTAGTAGTAGTAGTAGTAGTAGAAGCACCACCATCATGTACCCTGTATTGGGGGAAAGAAAATTCAAGTCATCAAAGCGTAAATTCAAGCAATTCAGCATCAGTATTGAAGCTTAACACGAATTTGTTCCGGGTACAAAAAAAAACTCAGCCGGAATCGAACCGGTTGCATCAACAATCACGTCGAACAAATTCGTGTAATTTAAGCAAATGCAAGCCACAAAACCCACGTACCATCCCTGGCATCGCTAACAATCCAACAAATACACGACCCTAAGTCGACATTTTTTTAAAATAAATCATAAATAATGATAGTAAATAGTACCTGAGGTTGTGATGGACGGGTTTGCGGTACAATTCAAAAGCGGATCCGCGTTGTTCGCGCGATCCTTGCAAATCAACAATATTCGCCCGTTCTGGCCGTGAATCCATTAACATATCACTATTATTGTTATTATTATTGTTCTCCAATCCGTACGGATTTTCGTGTTGGGCAATCGGCGTGATCTCGCTACGTGACGCATACGATATGCTCGGATGTCGGCGCGATTCATACGGTGGCGCCATATCGTAACTTTGCAAATCCACAGGATTATAACGAATTGCCGTTTCTGTATGCCAATCATCTTGCGGCATATTATAGTAGTAATTGTGTGCGGCCACACGTTGATCAACCGGATTACTATGACTTTTACCGTGCTGATAGGGTCCTGGTGGTGGGGCTGCTGCAGGTGGTAGTGCCGCCACACCGGGCGGCATCACATTACCACCGCTATTATCATAACCCTGTTGTTTGTAGGGTGGTTTGTAATTTTTCGGTTTCGGTGGTGGTATCGGTTTGTATCCGCCGTTATTATTCGTACTTAAACCATTTTCGAAACCGTTATGGTGTACAGGTGGACTCTTCATTGGTGAGTGGTGGTGTGGCGCCATCTGTAGACTTAAATCTTGGTGGGAAGTTCGGGCGTAATCCTGTTGATTCGTATTATTCCTGCTGTATTTGCCGTAATCAGTTTTCGTTTCCATGTGTTTCGTTTTCGCCGGTGATCTATTATAACTTTATAATTTTGTTAGGTATTGTTAAAAACAAGCGACTAGCTGCCGACATGTACCCACCAATCATTGCGCGAGAAATTTATAAGCAATAGCGTTATAATGAACATTTCAAATATCACCACCACCATTGCTATTATACAGGGTGTTTTTTCTAAGTAGGGACGGCTGCGAGATCTTCCACTAACCGTTAAGCAAGAGAAATAAAAATCCCAAGAACGTGTACATCTGACGATATAAGAAGGACCCAGGACCCCACAGAGTTTCTAGCTAATCGGGAAATATGGAAAATTTAACCCAATATAATCTGTACATCAAAGTAACTACTACCAATGCTCTCGATACATGAAATTCGAATATGCTATCTAAACAATAAACACAATTCTCAATCCGGCAACGTTGAAACATTGTAATTAATTACATTAATTAACATTGTAATAATAATAATTTCTATCCAGAAATCACCATGCCGCGGTTCACGATACCAGAACGTATAAAAATTATTAAAATATTTACTAAAAGTGATGAACATTACGCGATAACAGTTTAACGTTATAATAGAGTTTTCCATCCAAGAAAATTCAATATAAAAACAATAAAAAAGATTGTTCGTACTCTGGTAATGTACATATTTTAGCGCGTTTTCTATATCGTCCTGTAATTCATAATATCATAATTGTGTTGTAAAAAAGCTAAATAAGTTTGATAAGTTAGGGGCTGTTAGGGAAAACAATAACCAGAATTCATTCTGCTCATCTATTAACTGTAAATATGTGCTGCTGGTCAACTATTTGTATCCACAGTTGAATCACTTTTCAATGTCGATTCATTTGAGAACAGGATGTTCAAATGGTAGTTTGGATTGTTTGTGATATTGCGTAACATCAGTTCACAGAATCTCACTCTCACTGGTCGATCTTGATACAATTACTGGCGGTATGGATGTAATTTCATTGACTTTAATATTTTGTGTACCGTAGAAAAAGATATGGCCCGACGCCGACTGGTTTTTTGTATACTCGTTGTGGGTTCAGCAGGAAGTATTTCCTGTACACTTCGTTGAATGTCTAATCGAAGGTGCGAACAGTACCAGTGTCATCAAATAAACAAAAAGTATGTTTGACAGATGGATGGAAGGCTCTATTACAACGTTCAACTGTCCTAGCGTAATTTTCATCACTTTGTTTGAATATTTAGAATATGTAATGTTTACATAAATTACAATGTTCCTATTTTTTATGAAATTATTCCAAAATATAGCATAAAATTTTGATTATTTATTATCGTTTTGCCCAACACACAGAAAAATTTTAATTCAATGAATTAAATGCTAATTAAAACAAAAAAAGCAATTTAGTAGTAAATACATATTATCACAAAAGAAAATAACAAATAATACGATTAGTATAAATATATGTTTCTGCGTGACCTTGTTTATGTTTATCAACTACTTCAAAAGCCATGCATGTTTACAGTTTTTGACGACAACAGTAAACATCTGTAGAAGGTCAAGATTGTTTACCATTCAGATTATTGACCTGTCCTTTCTAGCACAATTTAAATATAAATTTTTGGCTATATTTAAAGAAATTAAGAAGTAAAAAAGATATTTTTGGATTTAATGTATCGAGAACATTGTTTTGGTGGTAATTACTTTGATGTACGGATAATTATATGACACATGGGTTATATTTTCCATATTTCTCGATTAGCTAGAAACTTTGTGGGGTCCTGGGTCCTTCTTATATCGTCACATGTACACGTTCTTGGGACTTTTATTTCTCTTGCTTAACGGCTAATGGAAGATCTCGCATCCGTCCCTACTTAGATAAAACACCCTGTATACAGTTACGACCAAAAAGTTTCGGACATTATTTTGCTTGACGTCTAAAAATGGTTAATCTGGACCAAGCATTACTGTTATTATTAACGTTTTAAATGTCAAAACTAATGAATTTTTGAATATAAAACATTAAAGGCTATCCTACATTAACTGACAATTAAATGTCCTTGACGTCTGAAATTTTTTGATCACAACTGTATGTTATTTGAAATGTTTATTAAAACACTTCTCGCGCAATAATTGGCGGGTACATGTCGGCAACTAGTTGCTCGTTTGGTAAAATTGTAGAATTGTGAACTTACCGATAGAGGTCGCGCTCGACGCTACCGCGGGGACTCACCGGTTCCTTCTCGACAACATCCCGCGAATTCCTCGGACTGTTATTATCGTTGGGTTCTTGCAAATATTTCACGTTTGCATTATTACCAATCCAACGTTGATTCGGTGCATATTTCGGACTGTTTTGTGTTGAATTTTGTGGTTCGATTTTCGATAGTGTTGTCTTTAGATCATCATGAGCATTCGGACCGATTCGTGGATTCGATTGTTTATTGAACGAATCGTAACTCGATAATGAATCCGATTTGGAATTCTGGCCACGTTCCAATGATTCCAATTTATTACCAAAATTATCCGTATTAACAGTTTCTGGATTCTCGACAACGTTTTGAGTTGGTTTCGTGCCGAAAAGTCGCTCATGAGCTGAACGTCTAGAATTTTTTACATTATAACAAAATTTTTAGAGAATTTATCGAATACAAACCCATTGGGAATTTTGCTGGGTGTCGTTAGAAGACCGATCGGTTTTACAGCGCGATCAATCCGTGGCGGTAAATCCGGTACTTGTCCGTAAACATTACCACTACCATCTTTTGGACTTCTTCTGGGACTCTGTTCGGGGATACCGATTTTGTTATTGTAAGCGTGCAAAGTACTCGGTTGGCGTTTATGTTGGAAATCGGTTCTTGTATCCATCGGCACGTTGTACAAACCACTTTTACCGTACGTGTTCTGTTCCAAACTACCAGGGATATCTTGATTTGATAGCGTATTATTATTATTAATATTGTTGTTGTTATTATTATTATTATTACTATTATTATTGTTATTATTTGTGGTATCGTTTTGTTGATTATTGAAACCGTACCGCGAATCATAAGTGGGCTAAAAATCGATCTATTAATATGAAAAGCAATTTTTTTACAACAAACAATTTACCTGATACGGTGGCAGTACATCGGTGCTATTATCCGGCATTACAACACTCGGATCGGAACTGGCTTTCGTTAAACGGCCAGCTGTTGGACTGTTCGATGATAACCGCGGACCTGGACTGTGTTCAAGATCGCTTTCCGGTGAACTGGCATATGATAAACGTAACGATGACATGGGGAATAGGAAATCGTCTGATAGAGACTCTTCAGGCTGGAATTATTACAATGGCGGTGATGATGATAATGATACGACAACACAAACATAAATTAGACAAAATGTTAACGAAAACATGCCAAAAACAATTAGATTTCGCCATAATCCTCTTCCTCGATAATTGTAGCGAATCGATCAGTATTAAAGTAAGCATGATTTTCAACACAACAATCCTCACAATTATGCTTGAAAGTCAAACAATGCGCGTTAATATTGTTATTGTAAGCATCAAATTTCGATAAGGTACTTGCATATGGTTGACTGCAGTAACTCGACAAAGTACTCTGATAATACGGTGCTAAATCGGACATATACAATGGATTAAAATAGTAATTTTGCGGTAATTCCGGACTACTATAGATCGATAATGGGATAGCAGTACGCCGATTTGTTTGCATTGTAGTAATAACAGCATTACGACTCCTTGATTGTCGGTGCTGCTGTTGTCGATGCGGTAACGATCCAGTTTTTTGCAAGATTTTCGGATAATTTATAGGAAAATAGATATCGGAGAATAGATCAACGCCCAACTACAAAAAACCCTCCACCATAAACTATATGTTGCCTCTCTCACACAATCAAACAAAATTACCTTGCTTTCACTCATCCAAAGTGCTCCACTTTGTTGTTTATCGATGATTTCGCGCACCTTCCGATACCAATTGTCGGTGTTGTCGTTCAATGTTATTGTAGCGCTGAACACATGACTCCAGACTTTATCCAGTTTCTGGCATTGTTCGAGCAGTTTCTTGGAGCTCTTATGCGCCGATCTGGGAATCAGACATATATAAATAATACTAATATATGCTTTTATGCCAAAATACAATGTAGAAACGCGTCACGATAAAAGAGAGACAAAAAATATGATATTTTTTGTCTGTATCAACACAAATCACTTTTGCGCATGCGTTAAAAATCGAATAATAATATTAAAATAGAATGAAGTAGGCACTGATGTCACCAACAGCCAATAGTAGAACAGAAAAACGTAAGCGCAAGCGCACAACAAAATTGTCCTGAGAGAGAAGTACAATATTGCTGTACCGTTTTGATTTCGACCCGTTTTGGCCCAAACTCGCAATATTATATGGGATTAGAATTGATCAAAAAAGCTGTGCTACAATCAATTGAAACATACTTCGGTAGGCCTTGTCGTAATTGTTTAATAACCATTTTCGTATCAGCTTTAAAGAAGACCACAATCGGATACATTTGGGCGTAATTTAGACGTTCAACAGCATTCGGTGTGATATCAAGCAACGCATGCTTCCCCGTCGATATCACTTCTCTGATCGCCGACAATCTGATAATATTTGAAGACGATTTCTGCTTACCATGATCTTCGGTTGTTGTATCTAAAATTGAAATCATTATTTCTCGAAATTCCGCATACAAAGCGACTTACGTGGCGATATAAATTTATCGGGGAAATCTTTCAATAGTTTCTCACGAGCCACATCAGCGATCGGTCCGAACAAGATTACCGGACGCGTAAATCCGGGATGTTTCAATAGCACCCGTTCGTAGGCGGGGAATTTCGATACCGTATCGGAGAACAGGATATCGTCCCAATGCTCTTTACCCAGACTCTTTGAGCGACGATTCGAGCTGCGTCGTCGCCGGAAGAAACTGCCACGTGATTCGTTTGCGGACATCTCTTTTTTCGTTGCATTAAACTGAGCCGTTGCCAGTTCTTCAGCACGCGATTTATTCGGAATAATGCCCTTTTGGACTTCTTGATTGTTGCGGCCGATACGGTATACCTGCCAACTGCCCACAACGCCATTGTACAACGTGTCGATTACGTGGAAAATATCACCGGAACGGAACGACATTTCACCTTTAGCTGGCTGGTCGTAGTGGAAATGCGTTTTCACATAGAAACTATCACCTTTCTGGGATGCTACAATACTGTCGTATTCTTCTTTACAATATTGCACGATCAATTCGATGCGATCTTGGAGGCTTAACAGGAATAAAACGGCTTCTTCACGTGTCACACCATTCATATCCATATCGTTGACTTTTAGAATCTTATCGCCCGGTTGTAGGCCTTGTAGCGAAGCCGGACTACCCGGTTGGACCGCCGTTACGAAGATACCAACAAAATTACCACCAGTCAAACGGATACCAACTGAACCTTCTTTGTGGAAAGTCACGAAACGAGCGTCGGGTCTGCAACATTTCAAAAAATCGCGCCATAATTTGCCATCTAGCGGTGATTATTTTAAAAATTAACACGCCATCTAGTCGCGACTAGTAGAATTACTGCGAAATGGCGCGTTTATTTGAAAAATATCCTTACATTGGTTGTTTCTTTTGAACGATAGGATCTTCATCATAGATCTGCCGGCGAGAACTGTAATAATCTAAAAATTGCCACAATTAACTCAATTATAACCAATTTAAAATTTTAACGAACCTTCTGCACGTGGCGGCGGCGGTCGGGGTGGTTCATCTCTTGCCTTCGACCGTCCATAGCTGCTACGATCCAATTGATTTAAATTGGCCTCAGATAGTGGTCCCCTAGATCGACCACCACCGCCACTATTTCCACCCCCACTTCGTGGCGTTAAATTACTCTTATCATCAATCAACGAATTCGGACCGCTATTCACATCGTTCTTATCATCATTATTGGGGGTGGAATTGATTAGATTCGGATTTCTTGTAGGCGGCTGTACGTACAGATTCTGATTCGAATAGCTCTGTGTTGTTGTGAGATAATCATCGCCTTTATAGAAATTATTAACAGCCCCCGTTGTACTAATTGATGATTGTTGATGGTGATGATGGTGGTGCTGGTGTTGGGGTTGGTATTGGTGGTGGCTTAATTGATTCGAAGGGGTTGTTGGCGACGTTTGATCCCTTGCTATTGTCAATTGTAATTTATCTTTGGTACTATCGATGATCTTTTTCGCTTCTTTCAACGACATCAGATCATTGCAGTTCGTATTGTTGATTTTCGTAATAAAATCACCCTCATTTAAGATTTGATTCGTATTAAGTAATTGGTCGCGTGCCTTCGTTGAGATCTCTTTAATAAACAATTTACAACCCAAAACAATCCCAAAATCTACAAAATTCGTGATAATTAACAACAAAAATTTGGTTATTTTATCGCTCATGCGGCGAAAGTAGTACTTTTCGCCCGTTATTTCGTCAATTAGCAACGGTTTGCGCTCCTATCAAAAATTACCTTCTTTTTTCGAATTCTTCGTTAACGTGATCTTATTGGACAACGGCTGGACACCCAAAGCGACCAATGGCGGTCCATTATAACTCAAACTATGACTATGTTGGTGTTGTACGGTACGTCTCTTAACCACTAACGTCACAGTGTCGCCGGAATCTCGCAACACTTGTACAGCTGTCGCATAATCGACATTTTGCAATGAAATACCATTTACTGAAATTATCCGATCGTTGACCCTAAAATCCGTTTTGATGTTTGTAAAAGTTTAAAAAATAAACTGGGCTAATTACTGCAAAAGTCGTTCAGCAGGCCCCGATGCCAGTACGTCACTGACGGCTATACTCGGATCACCTGATGCAAAATGCGGATTATCACGGCCACCTGAGACGGCTATACCGAAACCGTAGCCGGGTACTCGGGTTACGCAGATCTGTTTGTATTCCCAGCCGCGTTCCTGTTTTGAATGGAAAAAAAAACAAAAATTAAATATTTTAATTTTTTTTTTTTGAAAAGTAAAAGCTTCCTTGTTTGTTAAAAATAGAACACTTGGCAGCCGTTGTGGTGATCAAAATAAAAGTTGATGTCACTTCATCAGGTGTAGAATTTAACGATATTTTGAGAATCGTTTAAATACAGTGGCGTTCGACACGGATAAAATCGTTCAATGTACATAATCCTCGGTAGTATAGTGGTCAGTATCCCCGCCTGTCACGCGGGAGACCGGGGTTCGATTCCCCGCCGGGGAGGCACTTTTTTTGCTGAAAAATCACTTCCTGATTTTATTTCAAAAAATATAGTGAGCCTAATTCGACTTGACTTAATAGTCAATTTTAGAATTGGCGTATTTTTTGGTAAAACTAGACCATAGGTGTAAATATTATATTTTCAGAGACACGCTACTATATTGATTTTAATAAAGTAGGTGGATTTGGATGACCCATTAATTACGCCCACAAAAACTTGACACGTTATTAAATAATATCGAAACCTTATAAATCTTTGGATTAACAAAAAAAAAATAAGTTAATTGAAAAAATCTGTAATTTTACGCATCATATACCACAAATAAGTAATGAAAGTGACTGAAGAAGAACACGCACTTGTCCTCGATTATTTTTATAAAAGAATTTTTCAGGTTTTTTTTTAATAACTCCTTAGATTTCATAATTGTTATTTGATTCTCTAAAAACTCGTTAGTATAGTGTATTATTTTTTAATTGTAGTAATAATAACAGTGTAATGAAAATAATAATGGAATTTAATCAACAATTTCCGGGTGCGCTACAATTAACTTGGCGGAAGTACATACAATACAACATACACGACTCATGTGAATTGCTTTTAAAACCTTAATTATGAATGATTTTACACTTTAATTTATTCAATATGCTATCATTATTCTTAATCGAATAAGAAAAAATCTATAAAATGTATAAATTATTGCAAAAGAACGGAATTTGTGAAATGTGGGGTTAGAGTGGCTAATGATAGCGCATTGTATTTACCATACCGTTATAAACTAGAGCGATTTGCACATTTTGTAACTTCCTGTATTTCTTGAAAGATTATTTATAAAGTTTTAATTAGCATCCCATTTGGTACGCCTATGAAGTATCGGCTAATTGTAGTGAATACGATTGGATAAATGCTGGCATTAATATCGACAATTTGTGTTAACATTTCCTCATGGACTACTGTATGAACAATTCAAATCACTATAATTATTAAGCGTTAACTTAATCTCTGGAAAATTATCTTGTGACAGGTTAAATGCCGCTCTACTTGTTTCCCGTTGTCAGCTATCCTAAAATAGTGATTGGAACTCTTCTAAATTTTTCATTAGAGAAAATTCAAATTATTTTGTTTAATTTACAGATAAATAGCGGTTTGAACTATTATAAAATCAAAAATATAATGAAAAATTTAATATTTGTCTATTAAATTAGAATTATTTAGAAATTGAGGTTAGAACAGCTAGAAGTAGCGCATTTTAATTTTGGACAAAAAATTTTTACTTAACAAATTGTTTTAATATTTACAATATACTGTGTCAAAAACGGCTTGACTGAAAGAAAAAGATTTATAACTATCAACAAAAAAATCTATTTGGTTTATGCTGAAAGATGAAATATTAACATTTTATGAAATCTAAAAATTATAATAGACCGAATTTGGCTTGACACTATTACAGTCGACTATTTTGTCCAACAAGTCAAGTCGAGTTTGTTTGATTATACATCGATTTTGTGATGGAAAAGTACTGATTTGAATTAATCTAAATCAATCTACTAATAAATCCGTTTATTTTAGAGATAATTTATTTTAGTTGTTGAATAAATTTGAATAATTAGCAAACTGTGAGGTAAGAGTGGTTAAAAGTAGCGTTTATATTTTTTTATTATTCATAAAATATGCAATATAACAAAATCGGCTTGACTTATTGTCTAAATTATAGAAAATCTAACTTCACTACACTAGCGATCACAATAATTTCAACTATCTACAATGATACGCCTGTACTGTTATTTAAATGAATAGTTCAAACCATCATAATTGATAACCATTGTGGTTTATTGGTTGAAAATCTTTGTTATCAGCTATAAATGTGCCGCTCTATTCATGATGTTAGAAGAGTTAAAAGTAGCGCATTATTTTCTCTAAAAATTAAGGTTTTAGATCAACAATTTGTTGAAAAACTCTTGAATTTAAAGATCGTTTTATAATTGACAACCTGCAATATAGTACATCAAAAGTAGCTTGGCTTATTCTAACAATTAAACCAATTAAAATCAGATCCTTGCATTTAATGAAACAGAAACAAATTACTGTTTCAAAATTTCTATCTGATAATAAAGTGCCGCTTTCATGTCATAGCGAATCAAGTCGAATTGTTTTCGTATTACTGTATCAATTTATCAAGGTGCAATCAATCGATTGATTTTTAAATCTAAAAAGAACTGCAATACTAAAAGATTTAATACAATAAGTCAAGTCGCAGTGGTTTGATGATATAACGATTTTGAGATCGAAAAGTCATAAATGTGCCGCTCGATTGTTATCAATACAATATATAAACTTGAAGAGGTAAAGCTAAAAGTAGCGCGTTATTTTCTCGAAAAGTTACATTAATAGATCGACTGAAGATGATTTACAAGTTTTAAAATATAGTGCATCTATCGTAGCTTGACTTATTGTCGAATACAACCTTTCTCAGGCTTCTCTTTTCTATCAGTTTTATTGAAATAGTGATTCAGAATTAGATACTGATGTGCTGTTCTTATGGGGACAAGAGTCAAGTTATTTTTGCATTACTATACCTAACGCAATTTTCAAAGCAAAGGTCACTTGATCGATTTTCTCATTTCTCAATAATTGGACGTAAAAACGATTATCGTTAATCACACGCACACAGCCAGCCTTGACTGTCGTGTGACTTTGAAGACTTTTAAAACAGTCCATTCAAAAACAAAACAAAAAACAAATAGGAAAAATGTCTTTTGTTTCGTTGAAACAATGCATATATATGGTAAATAGATGATTCACACCAAATACCTTCAGGTGTAAAACAAATAAAGATAGAAGACCATTGAAATTATCAACAAATATACATCTATCTCTGTTGTTAAACAATTTCATTATAATTTAAATGGAATTTATTCTATAAAATAAATTTCTATCAATAATAAGGTGCGGCTCAGTCTCCATTTCTCACTTTGCAAAATTACTGTGTGTGCTGTTGTGGCCTGTTGGTGTTGTAGTGGAAGTAACCAACAACACTATAGTCTTGGAATGCAAGTGAATGTATAAAATCCACGTAAATTACGTGGAAATTTCACTCAAAAAGAGAGAGGACTTTAGTCGAGTCGATTTGAATCGTTTTTATTTGTCAAGAATTTGATTAAGTTTTCTCTTTTATTGTCACCACTATTATTATTATTATTGAAAATCGGTGTCAAGAGACTGAAATTAATTAATTGACAACAATCACATCGACTATGCATTTAAACAGTATGCGACACTATAATTAGAGAGCGGCTGCTACAGCACTCTTCAAGGGCGTAATTATTGTAACTATAATAGTAGAGCGATCCTGTTGAATTTGTTTGTTTTTTTTTGTCGATTGTTAAAAGTGTTCCAACTACTTTCACTTTTATTGTCGCAATTTTAATGTTAAAATTCCAGTCACTTTTTTTCTGGATCCAACTCTGTATGATCATAACAGCATCATAACAAACAAACAAACAGGTTGGTGCTCTTGTTCTTGTCGTCGTCGTCGTCGTCACTGACCTTGGTCTTTGCTTCATTCTTTTCTCCACATCATCTTCTGTTTTTACCATTTTTGAACCAACCATCGTTTGAACATTCAAAAACTACCGGTCTTTCGTGTCTCCATTGGTGTGTTGTTTTTTTGGTTCTCAAATAAACACTTTCAATGATACTAGGATTCGAGATCATTGTACCGGAAATTGTTTGGGTTTCTTCACTTTTTTACATCGTTTTCAAAACTAAAGTAATCACCCGTTATATTAATAGAATTGATGGTATATCAGCCAACTAGATGTGACTATTTGATAAATCGGAAACCAAGCTGGCTGGGTGTCTGTGTACTTTTAATGGTGTAAGTAGACAGAGGAAGAGAGAAAGAGAGAGAGAGAAATGTGGGAAAATTCAGTGAACCACAACTATTTCTAATTTTCTTTTTGCCTTTTGATATACCTACCTACATATAAAATGTAAAACAGGCAAAAAATTAGATTCTTTTAAATTAAATCTTGTTCCAAGGTTAATTAAGAAACGACGACACACCAAAAAAAAAGCCTACTTAATTAACTATTGATAGAAATCTGAAGTAGTTTGTTATAAACAAATAAATAATGAAGTAAGCGAAATAAATAAATAACTTGTTAGTTTATGTTATAGTTTTATAGCTAAAAATCGACTCTCTGTAATACTCAAACACCTGTTTGATTCGGTTTCGAGTAGGCGGTGGAATAAAAAAGTAATAGAATTACTTAGCCGTTATGGTAGAATAATTTCGAATTTCTTTAAATTATAAACAATAACCTGTCTGGATTTGATTACATTCAACAAATTATTGTAAATATCTCAATTTTATTCATTTATAATCGGTGGAAAAGTGACGTCATTTAGGCGACGCGTCAAGTCAATTTCGACACACCATATATGTGGTAATTGACTTAAAATTAGTGCTCTACTTTTTCTAACCTATTTTTGTAGAGTTCGAAACACTACTTTTTGAAATATTGTGCGACAAACTGTGGAGTATTTTTCGGATGACTATAATTTCCAGTTTCCACAATTTATCACTATCTCTTTTTATTAAAGATAAACAAGATGGATTTCTTGCTAATGCATTATCTTCTGTCTCTCTTTCTAATTAGTGGATTTATTGCAAATGAATTTATGACAATAGAGCGGCACATTTACATCAAATCTAAGTATGCATTTTTGGCAAATAATAGAGATTATTATTTATCAATACTACATTGGCGTATCAAGTAGGGTGACAGACTAGTTTTGTCAAGTTGATTTTGACCGACTATACAGACATCTTATAAACAGTCAAAACATATAAATTTACGATTTCTGGAAATTTCGAAATTGAAGGAATTTCGTTTGGAAATATTCGAATAATTATAGATTTATTAATATAGCCATTCTAACTCCACAATTTGCTAATCTTGTTTTATTTATTTATAAAATAAATAAAACAAACTGATTTGTTTATA
This sequence comes from Epicauta chinensis, assembly GCA_021725515.1. Lineage (NCBI taxonomy): Eukaryota > Metazoa > Arthropoda > Insecta > Coleoptera > Meloidae > Epicauta > Epicauta chinensis. Next base: position 184,793 of record JAEDXX010000144.1, read on the forward strand.
GACAGAATGCAGTATTGTGCAAATCATTGTGTTTTTCGCCACAGCATCGTTATATAGCCAAACAAATTCGACTTGACTATCGATATCTCTATCTGTTATCTTCAAAAAATAGATTATAACAATAGAGTTGCACATTTGTAGGTAATGCTAATAATATATGTTTTCAACCCATAAACCATAATGGTAATCAAATTATGATGGTTTGAACTCTTATAGATGGTCTAGTGCTACAATTATCATTTTGAATAACAGTGCACATCATTGTAGAGAGTTGAAATTATTGTGATCGCTAGTGTAGTGAAGTTAAATATTGTATCATTTGAATAATCAAATATTTCGATTAGAAAAATTCCAATTATTGTAGATTTACAATGATAAAAAAACAATAGAAACGCTACTTTTACCCACTCTTACGTCACAGTTTGCTAATTATTCAAATTTATTCAACAACCAAAATAAATTCTCTCTAAAATAAACGGATTGATTTAGATTAGTTCAAATTAGTACTTTTCTGTCACAAAATCGTTGTATAATCAAATAACTTCAACTTGACTTGTTGGACAAAATTGTCGACTGTAATAGGGTCAAGCCAAATTCGGTCTATTATAATTTTTGGATTTCGTAAAATGTTAATATTTCCTCTTTCGACATAAACAAAATATACTTTTTAGTTGATAGTTATAAATCTTTCTCTCTCAGTCAAGCCGTTTTTGACACAGTATATTGTAAATATTAAAACAATTTGTCAAGTAAAAAAAATTTTATACAAAATGAAAATGCGCTACTTCTAGCTGTTGTAACCTCAGTTTGCTAATTATTCTAATTTAATAGACAAATATTATAGTTTTGATTTAACAATAGTTCAAACCACCATTTATCCCTAAATTAAACAAAATAATTTGAATTTTCTCTGATTAAATATTTAGTAGTGTTCGAATCACTATTTTAAGACAGCTGACAACTGGAGACAATGATAGTAGAGCGACATTTAACTTATCACAAATTAACGCTTGATAATTATAGTGATTTGAATTATTTATACAGTAATCCATGAGGAAATGTTAACACAAATTGTCGATATTAATGTCCGTTTTTCTCCGATCGTATTCACTACAATTGGTCGCCATTTTATCGATACTTCATAGACGTACCAAATGCGATACTAATTAACTCTCTCACAATAATTAGAGAGATATTAATTAATTAATTCTTACCAGTAGAGCGGCACATTTATATGCATTGCAAATGGTATCATATTTTAGCAGACGAACCACATTAGACGTCAATTATAATAGTTTATCGCTACAATTAGCTATCAGTTTATCAATATTACATAGGCGTAGTGACAAATAATTAAAAAATCGCATTATCAAATCTTCGAATCGCTACTAAAATATCAGATATTAGACAATTCATATTATAAGTCAAGTCGATTTTCGCACACTATATTATAAATATTATAACGACTTGTTAATTCACGACTTTCTCGAAAATTATCGACGACTCCGATTGAAAATAATCGAATTATTGTTGAAGAACAGAATTTTTATAGAAAATTAAATGCGCTACTTCTAGCTATTATAACCTCAATCTGCTAATTTTTCTAAATTAATAGACAAATAATATATTTTTATATCGTTGATTTAACAATAGTTCAAACCATCATTTATCTCTAAATTACATAAAATAATTTGAATCTGATTAAAATAAATATGTAATAGAGTTCGAATCACTATTAAGAGAATATTGTGGTGTCAATAATAATAGTTGAAACCGTAATAGTAGAGCGGCACATTCATATATCATGTAATATAAGATAATTTTTCAATTATAAAACGAACGCTTGATTATTATAGAGATTTGAACTATTTATATAGTACTATTATTATCTATGGTACTATTATCTGGTCTATTAATACTCCATAGGCGTACCAAATGGGGGTAATTGCCTAGCCTGTAATTTCTTGAATTATTTAATTTTGATCATTTTTCCATTACAGATTCGTCCCAGTATCACAAAAAGGCCAGTCTCAGATTATTCAAATATTTCTAAGGTAAGTTATTATAAGAATTACAATTATAGAGCGGCACATAGTCGATAGTTATTATTATAATTCATTTAGTTTGAGTTATGTTTGATAGAAAAAAACAACAACTACGCCACTGTTCTGTATCCAAAGGAACATTATGATTTGACTGTACCCCCCTATCACCTGTCACTATAACTCAAGAGCGGCAAACTTTCGCTTTCCTTAAAAACTTTTCAAACAACAAAATTTCCCAATCGATTTATCACCGAATTACACAACATTTTTTCCTACTGATTATTTTAATTAAACGGTAGACGTGTAAATCTTGAAAAATGTGTGTGAACCAATCTGTAATTTCACAATACACATTCCGAACATTCCATAAATTTTACCTAGAATAAAAGAAAACCGACCGCAGATTATTACATTATTAAAATCTCTTTAAAAATATTTATTTTTGAGAAAAAAAAACACGTTTAAAAAGCATTTTAACATGAATCACATGAAATCCGAGTAGGCTGTGTAGAAAAACAAAAATAAAAACATTTGAAATTACAAAACAATAAAAACAAAACGATCAGAGCCACCTGCAACTATATTTAAGAATTCAACAACAACAACAATAAAGAAATAGAAAAGAGAACCCAGAATCCCTCTCACCTCAGGTAGATTTTGTACCAAATTGTTATTAGTTATGTTATCCATGATCGTAGTAATCGTTGAACAAACAAAAGACACTATCAATCACTTGTTTTTATAGTCTATTTGTTGTGTTTATTTAAATAATTATTAGATAGAAACTTGTAAACAATACTCGATTTATAAATCATCTTTCAATTACGAAATAGCCATTTAAATCACTACCAACAACATGATCACTACTAGCAACAACAACAACAGCAGCAGTAGCACTACACCACAGAAAACACGTTGTTTCTAACATTAAAACCATTGAAAAATACCAACAAAACTCACTAAACTAATATTACTAACATTTATTTAAATTAATTCATTTTTTTTACTAGTGAATTAATTAGTTAACTAATTAAATGAAACAAATGAATTCTTGTCAAATAGATCACAGATAATACGATTTTTATTTGAAAAATGATAGATTAGAAATGCAACAAAGTTAGCGTTGGTTCTGTTGTGTGACTTGTTGAAATTCAAACGACACGCGTTTAACTGAAAAACAACCGACAATCGACTTGAGAAAGTATGCAGCAGGCTAGGCAAATCAGAGACAAGAGACAGAGTACGACAAACCGGTTCTTGTATCTCTGTCTCTTTCGTTTTTTTTTCCTTCGTTTTGATCACAGATTCGTTTTATAGTCAAACAAATTCGACATGACTTACTGGAGGAAATCGTTGATTACAATTAAAAATTAATCGGGTGATTATTTTAAAAATTGTTTTTGTTATAGTAATACGAAATAACTCGATTCACTAAAACGTAAGCGCGGCACATCACTGATTTGTCCAGTAGCGTAGCGAGGGGGTGCAAGGGGGGTATTTTGATCGGTTTCTGGTAAATGTATTTTATATTAATAATCTACGTAACATATTTTTTTAGAGGGGAAAGGGGTCCCGGGAGCCAGTTATGTTTGTTAAGCCACTGGATTTGTCTCTATTTGAATAAAACTATTAGTAAAGAGAACTCTGATAATGGTGGCATTCGGCAAGAAGTCAAGCTACGTATGATACACTATATTTTAAATCTTGTAAATCATCTTCAGTCGATCTATTAATGTAACTTTTCGAGAAAATAACGCGCGACTTTTAGCTTTACCATCTTCAAGTTTATATATTGTATTGATAACAATCGAGCGGCACATTTATGACTTTTCGATCTCAAAGTTGTTATATCATCAAACCACTGCGACTTGACTTATTGTAGGAGATCTTTGAGTATTGCAGTTTTTTTTAGATTTAAAAATCAAGTGATTGTACCGTGAAAAATTACATTGGATATAGTAATACGAAAACAACTCGACTTAATTTGCTATGACATAAAAGCGGCACTTTATTATGAGATAGAAATTTTGAAATTGTTTGTTTCTGTTTCAATAAATGCAAGGATCTTATTTTAATTGGCATAATTTATAGAATGCGTCAAGCTACTTTTGATGTACTTTATTGCATGTTGAAAATTATAAAACGACCTATATACCAAGAGTTTTGCAAAAAATTGTCGATAATATTAATTGATTGCGCATCTAAAAGTGCAGTTTTTAGACAAAATTATAATGCGCTACTTTTAGAGCGGCACATTAATAGCTAATGCTAATAACATAGGTTCTCAACAATTAAACCATAATGGTTAACAATTATGGTAGTTTAAACTATTTATAAATAGTCTAGTGGTATACAATTAACTATCATTTTAAATAACAGTACATAGGCGTATCATTGTAGAGAGTTGAAATTATTATAATCGTTAGTGTAGTGAAGTTAAGAATTCTATAGTTCAAACCAGTGATTCTCAACCGCTGTGTCAAATTCTTGAAATATGGCGCCAAATTTTAGAAATGCAAATTATTTGCATTTATTTTATTGTTCTGTCACCAACTTTTGAAATTAGTACCACAACAAAAAAAAAGGTGATAGCAGAGTAATATTAGATAGTCAAGCCGATTTTGTTGGGTTGTACTTGTAAATAATGAGTCAAAGTTAGCCGTCACTTTTCCAAAACACATAGGCGTATCAAATGGGATAGTAATAACAAATAGAATAAAGTAAGAAAAATAAATATCGTTTTTGTCGAAATTAAAATAAGTTATTATTAGTAACTCAAACTACTGCAAACCTAAAAAAAAATCGAATTTTATGGATAAAAAGTTCGAAAGAGGCTGACAACAAAGCAATTTCATTAGTTCTCAAATACCTACGATGGTCTTTCAAAAGAATAAATAATACAAGAAAAAAACAACAGTTGAATTAATATAAAATATCGCATGTTACTTGATTATTCCTATATTTTATTCACTCCCTAAATTCACATGTTGATTAATCTACTATCATTAATTTTAGCAAATTTCCTTATCGATAAGCGGCACGTAATTCACAAATATCATAATGTGTTATTTTTATTTTCATTTTATTATTTATTTTATAGCTGGTTCTCTGTATAATTTCGCATATTCCAACGAATTCTCTTGTGTAAGGGTGTATATGTAGAATAGATTTTCCCCACCCTTAACAATAGGAATTTATGGTATTAGATAGGCGAGTTAAATTTATTTATAGCCACGAAACCACTACCGAATGCAAATTATTGGTATTGATCAAAGTTACAAATCGTGTTTCGTTTTGTTGAAACAGACAATTTTATAAAAATATCTAATAGTGTCCGACCGAAACCGAAACCGAATTTCGGCAACGGTTTCAGTTTCGGCCGAAACCGAAACCGAAACTTTCTTACAAGGATCATGTTTTGAGGGAAAAACAAAGAAAACGTTATTACAATCAGTCGGTTTTATTTTTTTTCTTTAAATCACATAGCTTTAAAAATGCTTTAAATATTAACTTAAATACTTATTTAAGTTGTTACCTACCTAATATCAAAATAGTTATAGGTAGGTATTTAATATTTAAGTAATAAACAAAACAATATACCGCGTGTTCGCGTTAAGTGTGAATCCTCAAATATCTCGTTCGTTTATGAATTTAAATGGAAAAGTATCTAAAGACTACAATGTCTATACTTCAATTGACCGACACGATTTTCTTTCTAGCTATTTTGGAAATACTAAAACGTCATATAGGGTCTCGAAAATTACTCACTATTAGGAAACCAAATACCTACAATGAATACTGCGACTGAATTTGAAATAAAAATAATTTTTTTCTTTAAAAAACTTCTCATTTGCTGCTCAAAAAGAAATTAAAACTTCTCTGGGGTTCAATAACTTATCCATTGATGATGTCAATGTTATTATTACATCTGTTGACAACATTTGAATCAAAACAATTGCAAGGCCAATAGTATTGTTTATAAATACAATTATAAATACAATTGTTTATGAATCCCAGTAAGAATAAATATCTGCACTTCTCTGTAACCTAGGCTCTCACAAGTAGCTTAATTTGGGTTAAACAATCACTGTTCTCCATAACAGAGGTTTCTATTAAGTTAGATTTATCATGTTAAGTAGATGAAGACTATAAATAGTACGAATAGCATAGCCGCCAATCACTAATTGTAAGTTACGAACAGATATAGATCAAAGTAAGAGGCGTGACGCCACTGTACTAAAGCTATAGTAGTTCAAATATATCCTACTTATTCCTAATATCAGATCGTAATCAATATATACCGTGGAGGGAGTATTAACTGGAGGGAGCATAGCCTATCTTTCCTGTGTTAAGAAAGTGATGCCAGTCGAACGACCCTACAGAGACCTTTTATGGCCCCTTCTGCTGCACTGAGCATGCGTAAATCCATCTAACAATTCGCCTTTTTGTGCACAGTGGCGTGGTGTCCTGTGGCATTTGTCTAGTGTGTTTATAATAAGGGTCATACCACGTTGGCATTACTGATTCCCATTCGTGTCCAGTGTGTCCGTTGTTTCCATAAATTGAGAGGTAATTATTAGATATTTTTAACTCTAAATTGTAATTACACAATACCTCTTAGAAAAACACAAACCCACGCCACTGGTGACAGTCGCCATATTGAGAGACCTTTTATTATGTGGCGGCAAAATAACGAGGATCACATTTTTCAAACTATGCTCCCTCCAGTTAATACTCCCTCCACGGTATATACGGTATATATGCAAAATCTGTTTTTTTGAGGCTCGATCACGTAAAAACTACTGATTGTATCGACATGGGACCTTGACCATTCGATGCAGAATTTTTCGTAGATGGTTACAGACTATTTAGTTTTTCGATTCCATTCTCCCTTTGTCATTTTTTTTTCGATTTAGTTTTGTGTATATTTTGTACCGCCAATAAAAACAAAAGACGCTCATTTTATTGGTTTTAATCGATTGCCTTTTGTTTGAAAAGAAAAATAAAATCTAACTGTCATTTAATCGACTGTCTTTTGTTTTAAAACAAAAACGAAGTATAATGACATGTGATAAGTATAATGGAATGTGATAAATCACCATAAAATAAAGTATATGGGTCATTCCACCAAGTAAAATCATTTTTACGGGGCGACCCCCGTCGATTTTTTCAAATTTTGTGGGTGTTTTCTACTTTGAAAAAAAAAATTCACTGAAAGTTTGAGCTCTTAATATGTGGCCGTTTCGTAGTTATGAATTTTTAAAATTTTAAAGAAAAAAAATTTTCAACTTTTTCATCAATTTTTTTGAGGTAAAAAACTTTTCTTTCAAAATTGGTAAAATGTAGCTTTTTGTAGGAAAAATTCTCAGCTTTTTAATGGGAATATTCATTTTTTCATACATGCAACGGAAGACCCTTTAAAATCCAATCAAAGTGAAAAAAGCGATTTTTCTCACAGTGCGGCGCGTGGTACATCAAATTTGACAGTTTTTTCTGAAAGCTGAGAGTTTTTCCCACAAAATATGTTATTTTCGAGACGTGCATATTTTTAGTTTTCTTAAAGTGTGAAATCTCGAGCTCCAACTTTCAGGGAATCTTTTTTTCAAAGTAGAGAACACCTCCAAAAAATTTGAAAAAAATCGGCGTGGGTCGCCCCGTAAAAAGGATTTCATTTGGTGGAAAGACTCATATAGAATTATTATTATTATAGTATAAAAACTGTATGACTGACTAACTAACTGACTGACTGTGTTGTACGACCAGCGAAGCGAGCGGGTATTCGCTAGTTTGTCTATAATTTGGCTTACAATTTATACTCCATCCAACAATTAAGTATAAATTTTGAAATGACAGCTAACCTACGCAATGAAAAGTAGTGCCTCTATTAAGACCTTAAAATTTAAATTATTTATTGTATTAAATTGAAAATTGATTCGAAAATGGTTTTACAATCTCCAAAAAGAATAGAAAATATCGAACTTTACGATTAATATCAAAAAAAAAAAACACGAAATTATGTAAACAAATGCGTAGGGTTTTATTCCAACATAATATTCTTTTTCTTTTATGTCAACATGTAAAAGTTAGGAACTTTTGAAACATTAAGTTGTCATTTGAACTTTTATACTTAATTTTTGGACAGAGTATAGATATTTACTCAAAGTAGGTTGAATTACCTGTTATTTTGTTTAACTAAAAACAATGGAGTATTTGACGAATTTTAGAAAATTGTTTTAAACTATTCTGAAGGCTGTAAAATTCTGTTTGACTTTCTTCTTTTTCACGCTAATTTCTTCAGTTCTCTTACATAAATATTAACACGTTGTTTCCTACCTAAATACTCATAATAGCTAGTAAGCTGTCTGCTTAGTAATGTGTGTAGTAATCCAAAGAAGTAACTACGTCACATACCGTTTGTTTGGGTTTTGAACAATTCATAATTAGTGACTATTTATAGTGAATATCATTCACGAGACGCCACTGTCCTAAGAACTATAGTAGTTCAATATAGTCCCACTTATTTACACATAATTTAGCTCCAATTGGTTTTTAATCTATCAAACAAATATTTTGAATAATTAGAAATAAATTCATATTAGTTCAAATAACTGTATTATTGGTTGCCTAAGGAAAGACAGAATAATAAAGCAACGATCATCGAAGACGAGACGCCACTGTTATAACAGCATAGTAGTTCAAATGTCTACACCTTATTAACAACATCAGGTCACAAATTCCCTATGATATCACTCAAATTTGTTTTCAATCAATCAAAGACGAATGTATTTAAATTATTTGCTTTAAAATAAGCGTAATTAACCCTTACTTGTGTTGAATTAAAAAGAATTGAGCGATAGTAGTTCAAATGTATGTTGTATTGATTGTCAGATTTGACACATAACTTTGAGGTTATAACAATTTTTTCTTTAATAATCAATGATCACCTATAACGAATACCATTTATAATGAGAATTCTATGTAAAAATCTCCAATTTTAGAGAATTGTTGCAAAAAAAAACACGAATCAATAATGTATAATTTGTACATTGATATCGATGATGTCGGTTATAACGAATAAAATGTCCGGCCAAAAACGTAAACAATTCAGTATTGATGAAAAAGTATCAATAATAAATCGTATTGAAAATGGTGAGAAACAAGCCGACGTATGTAAACAATTAAATATACCATCATCGACATTATCGACAATTATTAAGAGTAAAGATAAGATACGGGCAGCGTATTCAACGAATATGTCCAGTAAACGTAAGAAATTACGTGTTAGTAGTAAACGTGATTTAGATATGGCATTATTGAATTGGTATAAACAACAATTGGAATTAGACAATCATATACAGATCACTGGTCCAATATTATTAGAGAAAGCTAGTCAATTTGGTGTTAGTTTAGGGTATGGGGAGAATTTTCGGTGTTCGAATGGCTTCTTGAATCGCTGGAAGATACGCAACAATATCTATTTCAATCGGACGTACGTTAAACGGGAGGCGCAAATCAAACAGGAAGCGCATCAGAATAACAACAATAACAATAATAATAATAATAATAGAATTATTAAAAACGAGACAAAATTGATTAATTCCAACGATGACGATGACGACGATGATGAGGATGATGATGACGATGGCGACGACGATATCGATGATATAATCGACAATTCGTTCAAAATCGAGAATCCGACACTGGTAGCGGCCGCTCATTATTCGGATTCCGAACTGGGCGGCGGTGGTGGTGGTGGAGGCGGCAATACCCATCAAAATGATGCGACAAATCGACGCAATTGTACGTTGATTGAAGCGCAACAATGTTTGATTAAATTGAAGAGTTTTTTCAATAATTTGGAGAACTTCGAAACGATTACCAAACAATCGTTGGAATATTTGGAGATTTTCTTGGAGAATCTGGAAGGCAAACCGATTATACGACAGCGACGGATCACTGATTATTTCGTTAGAAAATAGTCGAAATTCGATTGTAAATAGATGTAAATTTCGTGTAAATATTTAGTAATTTGAATGTTTCATTTTGAACTACTATTGTGATTTGGAGAAGTTTTATGATTTTGCGGTTGATTCGCTTCAATTATGTTCGATTTTATTGTTGAAAGTTTATTTTTATTTAATGTTTACTGATTTACATATTATTAAATATATAATTACAAAATAATAAAGACGTTACGTTTGAACTACTCTTGTTCTACTACATTTGGTGGAGGCGCCGGGTGGTTATAATTGATCTAATTTAATTATAGAAAATTCTTAATTGAAATAATCAAATTAGCATCAATTAATAGATTTACGATTACTGTTGCCTTTACATATCGATATGATACTTAATTTGGTGGAGGCGCCGGTTAAGTGCTTGATCTTCCCATATTTACTAAACGGATGATACATTTGAACTAAAATTCAATATCAGTTCTCAAGTCGCACTAATTTAGCAGTAATTCTGCTTAAATCTTATTTTTGATGAAATTGCAGCAAATAATTGAACACTACTATTAGAAAGTTGAGGTTATGGTCTAATTAAATGTTTAATAATTTTTATCCTCAAAAATAGGATGATTAATAAATGAAACCGCAAAGCTGGGCTAAATTATACAATAATAAATTGCCACAGTCAGATGAACTACAGTAGAACTCCAAATTTTCGAATCAATTGGTACCGGACTCCAATCGGATAATCAAAAATTCGGATAATTGGATTTTTTTCCAAAAAAGGAACTATTTTAATTAATTTCTCGCCACTTAAATCTAAATCACGGACACCGTGCCTGGACCGAAATTGGGTTTCCCATGGCAAGTGGCTGCAAAAACCACTTGAAAATGGCATCTTCTGAATCTTTGTTTGTTGCTGCCTTCCATTTTTTTCTTGAAGAACTTCCATCTTCGTTTTCAAGCTCTGACACCCAATTTAGAAGTAGAGGTTTCTTTTCTTTTATTGTTTGAAATCGTTGATTTTCCAACACCGTACCTCTCAGCCAACTGTTTACCCGTAACTCCATTATCTGATTGCTCTATCATTTTGAGTTTATCCGCTAACGATAGCACAACACGTCTCCTCTTAGATGCCATTGTGAAGGACACATTGGCTGATTAATCAAAAAAGTAGTGACAGGTGGATCTAGCGACGAAAGTAGAACTGCAGTATGAGACGCTGACGTTTCCGTATTTTTTTTTAATCCTGAAAGCGATTCGGATAATAATAGAACTGCAGTATGAGACGCTGACGATCCCGTCTTAATTTTTTTTTTATATTCTGAAAGCGATTCGGATAATCGGCGATTCGGATAATTGGAGTTCTACTGTATTTGATAAAGTTATATTATCCGCATAAATTAATACAAATTAATGAAATTGTGATTAATTTCGTACTCCACTGGTTGCCTTTATTTTATGATAATTGTATAAAAAGAGATTCTACAATTGTTACATTTGAACTACTCTTATTCTAAAACATTTGGCGGAGGCGCCAGGTGATTGCATCAATTTATTTGAACTACTGATAAAAGTGCGGTTATATTATCAATTTCCGTATTGAACTAATTTAACAATAATTAATCGTGCTTTATTAACAATTGTTTCGCCATCACAATACAAGGAAATAGTCGAAATTTGATTGTAAATAGGTGTAAAATTCGTGTAAATATTTAGTAATTTGAATGTTTCATTTTGAACTACTATTGTGATTTGGAGAAGTTTTATGATTTTGCGGTTGATTCGCTTCAATTATATTCGATTTTATTGTTGAAAGTTTATTTTTATTTAATGTTTACTGATTTACATATTATATATAATTGCAAAATAATAAAGACGTTACGTTTGAACTACTCTTGTTCTGCTAGATTTGGTGGAGGCGCCGGGTGATTATAATGATTATAATTACTAGAATTACGATTACTGTCGCCTTTGCATTGATAAGATAATTTATTTGGTGGAGGCGCCGGTTAAGTGCTTAACCTTCCCACATTTACTAAATTAACGATACATTTGAACTAAAATTCAAAATTAATTCTCGAGTAGCACTAATTTAGCAGTAATTCTGCTAAAATCTTATTTTTGATCAAATTGCAACAAATAATTGAACACTGAAATGAGGTACAATTGAACTACTATTAGAAAGTTGAGGTTATGGGAATAATTTTCAAATTTCAGGTGTCTAATTAAATATTTAATAATTTTTGTCCTCAAAAATAGGATGATTAACAAATAAAACCGCAAAGCTGGGCTAAATTATGCGTATACATACAATAATAAATTGTCACAGTCAGATGATCTACTTGAAAAAGTAGGGTTATATTATGCTGTTTTGAGATAAATCCGCATAAATTAATACAAATTAACCACTTTGTGATTATTTTCGTACTCCACTGATTGCCTTTATTTTATGATAATTGTAAAAAAGAAATTCTACAATTGTTACACTTGAACTACTCCTATTCTACAACATTTGGCGGAGGCGCCAGGTGATTGCATCAATTTATTTTAACTACTGATAAAAGTGGGGTTATATTATCAATTTCCGAAATAATTTAACAATAATTAATTGTGCTTTATTAACAATTGTTTCGCCATTACAATCCGCAAATATTTTGCTACATCTAAAAGCGAGATACAATTGAACTACTATTAGAAAATTGAGGTTATGTAATTTCCACGAATTTCACTGTATTGGTAACCGATAATCTAATTACGATTAATTATCAATCAATTATGACGAATTATTTATTAAAAGCGGTTAACAATTTATATAAAAATAAAATAGTGCGTTTGATTTGAACTACCGAAGAATAGTGAGGTTATGTAACTCAAATATCCCAATGATATCAAGGTACATAGATTGCTAACCTTCCATATCTCCAATGCTTTAGAAATGTAGCCGGATAGGACGAAATTTGACAGTTCGGCTTCTCTTTTTCTTTCTGATTTGGTCCGTATAGTCTATCTCTTTTTTTTTCCAGGCGCGAGCCTGAAAAAAAAAGAATAAGAGAATGCAAGCAATGGTTCTGTCGCTCTCTAGCATATGCTTCAATAAAAAAACGTAAGATGCCGACACTACCATTTTTATACTCCTAAAAGCTTCTTGAATTGCATATTTTGGGTGAAATTTGTATAAAAAAATAATTTTAATTTGTTAAAACGCTTATTGTTGAATGTTTCGATTCACTGTATATAAGAATAATAAATTTCTTTCCTTTTATAAGCTTATGAAAAATAGTCTTGTAACCATTTATTAGGGATCCTATGCATTTAAGAAGGATCCAAATTTTACATTCTTTAACAACCAGGAAAGTATGTTTTTTTGTTTGAATGGCATGTATAATTAATTAGCTTAAAAGTGATCTCAATTATACTGGGCTTTAAATGGCATTTTTCTCTAAATATTTATCTTAAACTTGAATTTATGCAACCAAAAATAATGCTGACTGTATTTTGTCAGCAAACCTCGACTTCTAGCGGTACTACTTTAGCTGGTTCGAAGCAAGGAAATTCAATATGGCTGCGCCTAACCCGGCTTCACTAAAACTCTATCGTTAGCAATCTATTTACGTATATATCATTGCAAATATCGTGTTTTATTCACCACCTGTGATTTAAATATAAACAGTGAAGTGTCATTTGAAGTCAAGTACTTCTATAAATAAAAGAATTATCAATTAAAATTGCAAAATTGTTCGTATAAAAAACTAATAATAAATTGCCGTAATCAAATGAACTACTCTTTTAATTCTATTGCTATAACCTCGCTAAAATCAATGTTTCCTTTTCTTTTGCTTGATAATCTCATCAGAATGATACCTCGTCATAACTTTAAAACGAAATGATTTCTCACCGGCATGCATCCGACTGTGTTTAATCACCGAATGCGCCTGCCGAAATGTTTTACCACACATCTCACAACCGTACGCTCGCCTATCGTTATCATGCATCAATAAACGATTCTTAAAAGCCACCGTATTCGATAAATCGTCGACACTCTTGTGGCGTTGCAAGGAATGCGGTTTCGCTAGAATTTCTTGACGAATTTCACACGTCACATCCGAATGCTTAGCCAAACCGTGATTGTTGAGAGGTTGTTTGGATGGAAATCCATCACTACAAACGCAACATTTGTAGATACGCCCATCTTCAATCGCTTCATAGTCGTGTTCATCATCATTCTCCGTTTTGATTTCAATTCTATCGATTTTCTCGGTTTTTATTAAACTGTGATCTGTGGTGATTTGTGTCGCTTCTAGATCCGAATGCATTTCCAATTCGTGATCCAATAATTCGTCTTCTAACTCATAACAACGGTCGCAGATAGCGCATCTGAACTCTTTTTGAATAGCTTCGGTTTTTACAGTAACCTGCATCGTATTATTATTATTATTATTAGTGTTAGTAGTTTGTGGATTAATATTGGTTAATAAACAGTATTTCTGTCGGAATTTCCAATCGGAATTAATAATTAATGCACGGAACTTGTACGCTCTGATCAGTTTTTTATGGCAATCGTTGCAGATCAGTTTCGATAAAGGATCATTCTGTGCCACCTAAAATCACCGTATTTGTTTGATAAAATCGTAATAAAGCATGAATTTGGTCGGTTTTACTTGTAATTGTGTTAAATCTCGTATCATATCGCAAATTTGTTGTGTATACGGTTGAACTAAAAATATATTCTTTGTGATGGTTGTATCCAATTTTAGACAAATTCTACATAACGATAATGACATTATTTATCAGTTTTCGTTGTTAATTTGTTGAAAAATTAATTTAAAATCGATTTTTTTGTAATAGTTTTTTTTTGTTTACTATTCAGAAAACAATCGACGATCGTGGCTGATTGATTTGAACTACGATGACATTAGAACTATTATTGTTTTAAATTTATTATTGAATTTTAAACAAATTCTATCCAACGTTAGTTTTTGGCAATTTTAATTGCAAATTTGCAGAAAATTTCGTTGTTTGTTTAAAATTGAGTAATTGAGCGAGATTGTTTATACGAAAACAATTGTAAGCGGTGGATTTGAACTACTACACATTATTTTATTATAATTAATTAAATTATAATAAATCGGTTCTTTGTTTTCAAAAATTCAATATTTCCATCAATATTTACATAATTAAGATCAATAAATTGGTTCACTTCGTTTTAGGTTAAGCAGTGGCGGCTCGTTATTTTGCGTACGAATCGCGCTTGATTCCTTGCGTTTTTTTGACTACAAAACAGTCGAAATTATTAAACTGTTTTTGAGTCTAGCTCGTTGAGAAGCTCTCCGTATTACATACAATTACTAATTGTTTATTTCAGGTGTATCTCTGCTTATAACAGTCCCAACTTTACAGTGCTCCAGTATTTGTTCTATCATTTTTACAAATATACTTTTAACGCCACTCGTTTCCTGATTGAATCTAGTTCCTTGTGCTTACGTTTTCTATGAACTTTACTTATCGATAGCTATAAATTTCGATATTTTAGGACGTACACTGAATATTTTTAATATTAAACAAAAACTGAAATATTTCGCGTCATTGAAAAAATAGAAATTTGTTATCCAGCAGTTCGTTAGAATGTTTTAAGGCAAACCAAATGATACCAAATTTGTTTCGTTACGACGCCTGTAGAGCGAGTTACAGCGATTTGTATTTGATTCTAGTTACTCAAAAATATACCCTAAATTGGGCGTCATTTTATGACGAAATTCTGCACAGTAAACGAACTACTGCATTTGCAGCCTATAGTTTAATACTTCTACTTTAAAATAGTATCAAATTTATTTCTTTATCTCTGATAGTTTTGATAATCGATTGAAGTGTTACATATGTAGCGTCAAATTGTTTTTACGCTAGGTTTTCCTCAATTTATTTGAAACAGAGCGTCACACTGAAACGCTTAAGGATTTCAACCGTAACGGAACACTGTGTATTTCGAAATAAAAATCAGTTAAAAAGGAAATCTCAACTATATTAGGTATAACGTTACTTTTTCAAAGAGGGCGTCTGCTCACGTCAACCATAACTTTGTTTTCATGGCTAGTTTGGTGTTTTATGGGTGCATTTTTCTTCTATCTGCATTTCTGATTGCTTTCGTGAGCCTACGATAGATTTGTTGGAGGCACGCGAAACAACCTCTCTGCATTTCAAATTACAGCCGAATATACACTACCTTTTTGGGTGGCAAACCTCTGGACGTGTGTAGTCAAGCCTTCCCTTTAGATTAACATACGAAATCGTTCTTAAGATTGGATATGGCTTGAAACAAAAGCACTTACAATTAGAGCGTCATATTGTTATTTCGCTATAAACGCTATTAAAACGCTATGAGTCGCTAAAGTAGCACAGTGCTTCATTTTCTTGAATGTCGCTAGCAATTTTTGGCACAGTCGACAATTGCTGTACATTAGGGTGAGCCAAAATGACTAACCTATCGAATTTATGGTCTCAAAAGGGCCTATATGTTGAAAAAAAAATTCTCCCATTGGGAAAAATTTTTAGCTCAATTTTAAAAGGTGTCGGTGGCCATTTGAAATTTCCCATTTAAATAACACGCAAAAAAAATTTTGTCCATTAAAAATGCTATAACTTTTGAACCGTTTAAGATAAAAATTTTATCCAGGCACATTCTTGTAGGGCATTAAATTCTCTAAAAGATGCCTCCAAAATTCAGATACTTACGGGCTTTGAAAGTTGATGAAAAACAGATATGTTTAGTTTAAAGCTATTATGGAAATTTTCATTAAAAATGCTATAACTTTTGAACCGTTTGAGATAAAGATTTTATCCAGGCATATTCTTTTAGGGCATTAAATTCTATAAAAAATACTTTGAAGTTGATTCTTTTAACTCAAAAATTCATATACTTACGGGCTATGAAAGTTGAAAAAACATATCTATTTTTCATCAACTTTCATAGCCCATAAGTATATGAATTTTTGAGTTAAAAGAATCAACTTTAAAACACCTTTAGGAGAATTTAATGTTCTACAAGAATATGCCTGGATAGAATTTTTATCTTAAAGGGGCTCAAAAGTTATAATGTGAAATTTCAAATGCCCACCGACACCTTTTAAAATTGACCTAAAACTGTTTCTCAATGGGAGAATTTTTTTCCAACATATTGGCTCTTTTGAGGCCATAAATTCGATAGGTTAGTCATTTTGGCGGACCCTACTGTACATGCAAAATGCAATAGAACGATAGAAATTCCATAAAATTGCAATAAAACACAATCTCTCTGCATTTCAAGTGACAGCCGAATATACACGACCTTTTGGGTGGGAAACTACTGGACGTGTGTAGTCAAGCCTTTCCCTTAGATTAACATACAAAATCGTTCTTAATATTGGATAGGGCTTGCGACAAAAGCACTTAGAGTGTCATACATGACGCTAAAGTAGCTCAGTGCTCCATTTTCTTGAATGTCGCTAGCAATTTTTGGCACACTCGACATTTATCTACATGCAAAATGCAGTAGAACTATAGAAATTCGATAAAATTGCAATAAAACGGTACGATCTTGATTGATATGCATCCGGCAACTGTTGCGTGATTGCAACCATTCATTGCATTCCATTAACTTAAAGAAAAAGTTTGATCGATCTCTCAAATGTAAAAAACGAACATTCTCAACTACCCCTTCGTGATTTATAAACGTTCCAACCATCAAACTAACAACACACACACAGAGAATTTGTAGCGTTCAGTGCGTAAAAATGTCCAAACTACCAGCAATCGGTATCGATTTAGGCACCACGTACTCGTGTGTTGGTGTGTGGCAAAACGGTAAAATTGAAATTATCGCTAACGATCAAGGTAATCGTACAACACCATCATACGTTGCCTTCACCGATACAGAACGTTTAATCGGCGATGCGGCCAAGAATCAATGCACAACGAATCCGAAAAATACAATATTCGATGCGAAACGTTTAATCGGACGCAAATATGACGATTCACAAATCCAAGACGATTTCAAACATTGGCCATTCACAGTAATCAACGATGAGAATAAACCGAAAATACAAATCGAATTTAAAGGTGAATTGAAACAATTCACACCCGAAGAGATCAGTTCGATGGTGTATCGTAAGATGAAGGAAACAGCAGATAGTTATTTGGGTTGTGAGAGTCGTGATGCTGTAATTACTGTACCGGCATACTTTAACGATTCCCAACGGCAGGCGACTAAAGATGCTGGAATTATCGCAGGTAACGCCACTGATTTGAGTTGATTTATTTGAACTACTATGTCGAATAGTAGTTCTAATACTAATACTACAATCTATAGAGTGTCCCATCGAAATGTTGCAGGTATTAATGTGTTGCGTATTATCAACGAACCAACAGCGGCGGCACTAGCGTACGGTTTAGACAAGAATCTAACCGGTGAACGTACGGTGTTGATTTTCGATTTAGGCGGTGGTACTTTCGACGTTTCTATTCTAACAATCGCTGAAGGTTCATTGTTTGAAGTCAAATCAACGGCTGGCGATACGCATTTAGGTGGTGAAGATTTCGATAGTCGTCTTGTTGATTATTTCGTCCAAGAATTCCGGAAGAAATTTAATAAAGATTTAACGCAGAATTCGAGAGCGTTGCGTCGTTTACGCACATCAGTGGAACGTGCTAAACGCACCTTAAGTTCGAGTACTGAAGCAACGATTGAAATTGATGCACTACATGACGGTATCGATTTCTATACAAAGATAAGTCGGGCACGATTCGAGGAATTAAACAACGATCTATTTCGTGCTACTTTAAAACATGTGGAGAAAGCATTGAATGATGCCAAGATCGTTAAGGAACGTTTAGACGATATTGTGCTGGTAGGCGGTTCGACACGTATCCCGAAAATACAGAATCTACTCAAACGCTACTTTAATGGTAAATCGTTGAATTTGAGTATAAATCCGGATGAAGCAGTGGCGTACGGTGCTGCAGTTCAAGCGGCAATCCTCAACGGCGATCGCAGCGATAAGATCCAAGATTTGTTACTGATCGATGTTACACCGTTATCGTTAGGTATCGAAACGGCCGGCGGTGTAATGTCGATAATCGTTGAACGCAACACACGTATACCGTGTAGGCGATCCGAAACGTTCACAACGTACTCCGACAACCAGACCGGTGTTAGTATTCAAGTATTCGAAGGCGAACGTACAATGACTAAAGATAATAATCTGCTAGGCACGTTCGATTTGATCGGTATACCACCAGCGCCACGTGGCATCCCCAAAATCGACGTCACCTTCGATATTGACGCCAACGGTATCTTGAACGTTACCGCTAAAGATAACAGTACGCAACGTACGAAAAATATCGTAATTAAGAATGATAAAGGTCGATTGTCGCGTCAAGACATCGATAAGATGTTGGCGGATGCAGAACGTTATCGTCACGAAGACGAACAACAACGTCAACGTATCCGTAGCCGTAACCGTTTAGAGAGTTATATCTATACGTTACAACAAACTGTCGATTCTGACGTCAAACTATCAACAAATGATAAGAATCGTATCGTTAAAGAATGCGATAATTCTTTGAAATGGTTGGATGATCATCAAACTGCACAACGAGACGAAATCGATCAACGCTATGAGGAATTGATGCGAATTTGCGGCCCGATTATGACGAAATTGCATCAAAACGGCGGTCCGAAGATTGAAGAAGTCGATTAAAATTACTAGTTATTAGAAACTTACCCTTTTGATGACGAAATTGCGGGGGTTGATTCGATTTTTGTGTCGGTGGTGGTGTTTACGGGGCACTTTTTTTGATTCTTTTCTCGTTTTTAATGTGCGATGCAACATTATTGTTAATTGTGTTTCGATTTTCAACTGAATTATTATTGGAATTGTTATTATCTAAAGAAATTCGATATTTGCTTAGAATCGACGCCTACTTGTTGATTAATTCAAATGTTTGATAAAGCGTAATGTAAATAGGTCTGATAGATCTTCCGCAGTCTAGACGATAACACTTAGTGATTATCATGTGTATAATAAATAATTATACGTTATTGCTTAAGTTTGACATCTTTTTCTAGCATATTGTAGCAGAAGTAGTGGCATAGCTACGTCAGTCAAATCTTGTTGATCAAATTATAAAGTTTACGTACTAGATGCGGAATCGGAATTATTGACAATTGTATTATGTGTTGCCTACTTTTACAGTCATCTCATGATAGTATTATGTGTTGCCTATATCAAATTGCACTTACCAATAATGTATAGTCTGTACGTTAATTATTTAAGAAATATTGAATATTAGGTAATCATCTGATTAATCCAAAAATCTGGTATTACTGCTAAGATCTGTGCTCTTTACTATTTGAAGTGATGCAAATTATACTGAAAAATCCAAATCTACTGCCCAGTATGGGTTCAGTTCAGCGCCATTTCTGTCAGTTTCCACTGTAAAGAACATTTTATAATAATATGTCGGAACATCAAATGTTATACCTTATAGTTGGGGATTTTTGAAGCGTTCAGTTGTGCTTATCTTTCATTTAACGTTTCTCAAATAGTTAGTGGACAGACTCTACATTAGTTCAGGGGGGGGGGTAGTTCATTTTAACATATACTACCTAAACTAAAAATGATTATAATATTTTAATTGGTAGATCTAAAAATGTAGTTCATCCGCCACAACAGATTGTTGATGACTATAGAGCGGATTTTGATACTAAATAATGCTTCTTTTCTGTCAGTTCCAACTGTAAAGAACATTTTGTATGTCGGAATATCAAATGCTATACCCTATAGTTGGGGATTTTTGAAGCATTCAGTTGTGCATATCTTTCATTTAACATTTCTCATATTGTTAGTGGACAGACTCTACATTAGTTTAGGGGAGTAGTTCATTTTACCATGTACTATCTAAACCAAAAATCTTTATATTTTAATTGGTAGATCTAAAAATGTAGTTTATCCGCCACAATAGATTGTTGATGTCTCTAGAGCGGATTTTGATACTGAATAATGCTTCTTTGTAGAGTCTTTTTCCATTTTCAGGGAACAGAGTGAGAGGGTCAGCTGGACACTGTGTGATACTGTGGCATCGTCACGTTCTAACCAATCAGAATAAATAAACGATAATAAGAACATCTGGAATTTATAGTGTCCATAATAACTTATAGGAAACAAAAACTAAATTACCGGATGAAAAAAGATAAAACAATAATATAATTTTGGTTATTTGAAGTCAGTTAAATATATTTTGTGGACGCCACTGAAAAAAAAAACATCCATTTATCCTCGACAGCTGTTTATTTATTGCGATTCGTTAGAACGTGATTATTACACAGCCTTACTGTAAACATCTTGGTATAAATACTTCACGCCTTTATGTCTACCGTGTTCCCTGATACACAAAACAAACTCTACAAAGCAGAGGTTCTTGACATTTTTTATTCTATGAACCTCTTTAAACGTAACAATACTAGAAAGTAGAACGAAATGCACCCTAAGGAGGTTCGTGGACCACAAGTTGAGAACCCTTGTACAGCTAAACACTCAATAGTCTATAGAGTAAGTATAGTGGAATTTATTTAAAAATACTACAAAACCATAAAACTATTGCCGATTCATTTCTACAGATTGAAAGAACCCATATAGGGATTTCGCCCAACCCCTCTGGTTTCTTTCTCTTTTTTTCACATTACAATGTTGAGATGGTGAGATTGTCGACTTTACCAATTGTCACACCCTTTGCAAAATAGACACAGCCCATACCAGGGGTCCCAAACAATGAAAGTAAACATTTTTCAAAAAAAATACTACTTTCATTCTGTAATACGAGAGTTCCAAGAAGATAGTCAAAAAAGAAATGAGTTTGAGAACCACTGGTTTGCCTTTAAAAGTATCCCACTTGCGTCCCAACCATGTGGATTGTGTTCTCTCACTTTAATCATAAGACTCTATTGAACAGAAGAGGAAACATAACACAAAACGTGTATTTGGAATGAATTTTATGAGGGAGTAGTTACGTCTCTCTTGCACTTTATGACATTGTAGCATTTTTAAATAAATTCCACTAGTTCATTTGTGTACATATTGTATTTTGTGTTGCCTATACTAAAACATTATTAACACTACTTTTTGTTGATAGAGTACTAAAATATTAAAAATGCAGTAGCATTTTTAATATTTTGAAATAATTAATTTGCTGCAACGAATTATCAATAACTAGATAACAGATCCTAATAAATATCAACTTTCTTTAAAATTGATTTTATAAAAGAAAATAGTTGTTTCGAGTAGTTCACTTGATTCAGTATCGTTTTTTGTGTTGCCTATACCGCAATAGTTACTTCAATTGTTCGAGTATGTCTGAACGAGTGTTTTCAATGCACTCGAACAATTTTTACAAAAATGATGAATAGAGATCGGATTAATTCAATTCTTATCATTTGATAGTGCATTAAAAGAAAAATTATACGATTTCAGAGCAGACTGCTTCGATTTGCAATATACCGGAACGACTACCCAAAACAGTAGTTCTCGAAAGTAGTTCGTTTATCTTGGACGAATTATAAGATAACTAGAGATCGGATTAGTGTAATCGTATCGATTAAGGATCGAAAATGAAATAAAATGCAAGAATTTCAAGCTTCCCATCTATTTTATTTGAATATAGCTGTTCTTACAAGCGATTACATAAAATTTTGAAATTAGACAAAAAAGACAAAACGCAAATAGAATGGTGGCTCGATTTGCGACAAAAACCAAACGAGAAGCGCAAAATTAAGTAAATACAATGCAATTATTCCCAGAACCATAAATTTAAAAAAAAAACAGTGTTCTCTAATCTACCACCTGTTCTAACGAATTGACAATAAAGCAATTAATGATGATTAATATGTTAATAATAATTTGGGAAAAATTTAAGCTCAGCAAAATCAACTTTAAGTAGACTTATAACGAAACGAATGCCATTTAATTATCCATTGATAATAGATCGATATACTCATTGTGTTTCAATATTTGCCGCACGAACGGCTTATCATTCATCAATTCACCAAGTTTCCTCAACATTACCAAGAGACGACCTTCGGGCAGATTCAATTGCTCGTTACAGATAGTGATGATGTTGTACATCTTATCGGTCATCTGCAAATTAATTATAAATTAGTATAAGCAAAAATTGGAATGTAGGGCATCAAGTGTTATTATACCATATTCGTTTGTAATAATGCTGAGAATTTCATCTTCAATCGCTGTTTACCCATATCCTGATAGAAGATCGTGAATTCATCCAAATTCTCTTTAATTTTAAAATAAATACCAGCAATCAAATTGCCCTTTTGATCACGTGACAATAAACTACGGAAATTATACACCAGATTTCTACGTTCCGTTATATCGACGGCTGTTAGATACGATTCCGTATAAATTAAACCGATAAATTCATCTAAACGATTCGGACGTGTCGTCTTCTCTTGCCATTCAATCAATTGATTATTGTATTTCGACAATTCGTAATTGTACTCTTTCTTAATGTGATTCTCTTCAGATTGTTGAAACCAACCGGTGTGCGGATACAATTTATCGCACATAACGGTGATGACACGACTCACATGATAACCAGGATCACATAAGAGGACACCGTGACGATCGTTTATTTGAAATTTCAAACATAACAGCACATGCTCCTTCTCAACATCGTATTGTAGCGTTTCTGTGGAATCCCAACATAACAGATATTCGGACATTGATTCGATATTCTCTTCAACCGACACCAAATGTAGATAGTTTTGTAAGTCGGGATAATTCTTGGTTAATTCCCGATTCAAAATCGACCATAATTCAAGTGCTAAACCGACACAGGTGTGGTGTTGTTTGGTGATAGGTGGAGAATAGCTGGAATTGGTAGAAAGTGACGTTATAATGTATTATTTGACAAGATGGCGCTACTAGTAGCGCCACCTATCGGTGCTATTGTTAGTGAAAGCGCCATCTAGATGTATGGATAAATGAACTAACTACTAACCTTTGGAAATGTTCAAATAAAGTACTGCCGCTGCGTTGGTACGAATCGTAGAAATCCAATAAATTGCCAACTGTATCGTAATTGTGTTCCTCCAATAATTTCTGTATTTGTGACTCAATCAAACCGGCTAATTTCTCGTACTGTATCAAACTATCAAAATACCATGTGCCAGCTGGTAGCCATTTCGGTAATGGTAATGGATGTCCAATCGGCCATTCTCCCACTATCTGTGTCTTATCAATTAATTCATACAAATCCAAATTATTATTATCATTTGTTGAATTTGTGCAGATGTTGTTAGTATGACCATGTTGTTGTTGTTGATGATGCTGCTGGTGATTGAATGGTCTCTTTGCAGAGACCGTTCGATCGGATGTAGACGGCCCCACTAAGAGGGCGCCTCCATCGTACTGGGTATCCCAACAATCACGTGTTGTTTCGAGTCAACTTGGCCATTCCAAGCCCCAACGGCCAACGGTCGGTACATATTGGCTATTGTTCTCCTCAATTGGCAACGGGGCCAGTGCCGCAGCGGTTGTTCTTGCTGTTGAGGCAACATAATTGTTGCCAGATGGACT
Source organism: Epicauta chinensis (assembly GCA_021725515.1). Lineage (NCBI taxonomy): Eukaryota > Metazoa > Arthropoda > Insecta > Coleoptera > Meloidae > Epicauta > Epicauta chinensis. Next base: position 209,411 of record JAEDXX010000144.1, read on the forward strand.
CAACAATTGACTTAACGGCTGTTTATCAAGCTCTAAAATTTCCAACAAAAAAAAACAATCGAATTAACAGGAAGTTGTAATCAAGCGTTAATTACTATGAAAGTGAATGGAATTACGCAATTGCCTACGTCACTGGCAATTCAGCGCCTACTGGGTTTTTTTTGGATTGTCGGAAATCGCGCTTTTTTCGGCGGTTTTTTTTTGTTGGATTTCCGCCAAATTATTGGGATTATGATTAATTTTTTAGAAAAAATTTGAAATACTTACCCATACAACGAAGGATGAAATCAAAAAAAAACAAAACCAAAAAATTTAAACTTCTTTTGTTTCCGCTTTAGTTTGCTTTTGTTTACCTTTCAGGCAACCAATCACAATCGGAATATCCACCGATTCGCCTACTACGATTTAAATATTCTCCCAAATCTGCGAAATCTCCCCACTACGTTTTTTATTGCCTCGTGTACAAATGCGTCACTTAATACCAGGATCTAGGCGGCTGGATCCCCACCACTGATTTTTTATTTATTTATTTATTTTATTATTGGTAAAACAACGTCGATTTACCACAACAATAATAAAACAGTCCGTAAATACGAATTAAATATAAAATATCGATTATTATCACTATTATTATTATTGTAATTGTTCGTATTATTATTATTACTAGTAATTTTCTTGAAATACAATATTGATTTGATATTTTGATTTAAATGGCGCAATGATGACATCATTATCAACATATCTCTGAAACAATGCAAAACAAATGAATATCGCTAATCTTGTTCTAGAAAAAAATAGGCTGCTCAGCAACAATTGCGCAATTTCCTTAGAATCACGTAGAATTATCAATGAAAAGGGGAGCAAAGTCGTTGACCTTGAATCATCCATTTTGTGGATGACTAAATTGGGTATACAAAACAGTCGAATGACTTATTGTTTTTATTTGCAACTGTTTTGCAATTCTAAAACTAATTAGAAAACGTTTAATCTGTTTATTTTACTAAAAACAAAAACAAATAAATTATATTTTTTTATTTATTTTATATTGTTTTTTTTTCGAGGAAAGGTAATTTCGCGATAAAAACAATGTATTTGTAAAAAAAAAACTTACTTTCTATTGGTTGTGTATTTCTAGATGCATATTCATCTGATGGCGTCGCGACGTCAACTACACCACCCTAAACGTTATTGTTTTATATCATGGGAGAAGTGGGGCGCGGTTAGAGAGGGTGCTAGAGACGCCAGCGGGGGTCGTACTGACGCCAGTCCAGTAATCGATACAGTTGTTATTGTTGGAATTTCCGACTTTCTCGATACGGTTTGATGGATTCGTGGAAGTTGCGTGATTTTTACCAATAAATTCTATCGCAAAATACCCATCAGATTTGGTATGGAAATAGATAACATGTCAGTAATTGATTAGGAAAGTCATTTAGGTCAATTAGATTGGCTTAAGATTATTGCGTGTATGGAGCGCTTTAAATTAATCCTATAATTTGTTTGAGCTTGTATTTTGTGTTGCCTACCCAAATAATCTTTGCTAGAGATGTGTTTGTGAAGTAAGACTATAAACGATAATGAAAGCCAATTGTAGGTTAAAATACTAGGCAGTCGAATCGAGTAAAATCTTACAATCGTTTCATTGACTATGTTCTTTTCAATAGGCATTCAAATGAATTACGGAATATTGTTAATAAGTAGACAGTGGAATTCCACTGCCTACTAAATTTATTAATTCATACACAGTAGATTAGGATAATAACATCGCCCAACAACTTTTATTCTTGCTAATTGGAAGGATTGCAGGCTGTTAATAATTAGGGAACGGATTCTAGCAATTATAAATAACGTACGTTTTGGGTTTCGCCAATTCATAGTAAATTCCCATGCCAATTTTGCCACATGATGAGTTTTTGTCTATTTTGTTCAAATTGCAGAATTAAAGAATAGTCAACTTGACTTTATAAGTTATAAAAAATGTCCTTGAGAATTAATTGAACTTATATCCGTATTTTAAGTTACCTTTGTTGAGATATTTGAATTAAACTTGAACAGTAAGTAGTTCATCTGATTCGAAGAATTGTTGTAATTGAAGCATTCGATACGGATAAACATCGATATTAATTCACACATTTTCACTTATTTGCTAAATTACGAACGTTTACTGATAACGATCAAACAATTGAACTTTAATTTTTATCAATTCAGAGCTAATAAAATTTTTAACTTTTCGTGTATTCCAATGTCAAGTGATTTACCCTTGAGGAGTAGTTCATTTGTCTGAAATATTCCTGATTATTCGAGCGAAAGGAAACAGTAACTACACCACTGGTTGAGTAATTCATCTGCCGCATGTATATTGTATTGCCTAACTGTCAGATTCTAGGGATTAGTTCATTTGTATCTCTCTATAATTGCATTGCATTTAAATTTATGGCATGTTAAATTACAATTCCAAAATAGTTTTAAGGAAAAGTTCGTTTGAATTTGTTCATCGTTAATAACTAGTGAGTGGATTTGTAACGCAACTTTCCAGTTAATTTTATTCAATTCATAATTCTAATTTGACTTTGTCTAGAACTATAGTTCGTTTCATGATAAATCTCCGGGAGTCGCTGTGAAGGAAGCACCCTGACAAGACGTCCCTCTATTAGCCACGCTTTTCAAGAGTTGAAGTTACATGAAACGATCTCTCAATATGTGTATTAAAAATTACCTACCTCTGGTTTAACAGATTCAAAAATCGAATTTGTTTTTTTTGCATAAATTGTTTCCTTAATGTGTCTAGAATGTGGAAGTAAAGTGATTTTTCGATATTCGAAGCCATTAAAAAGATACAGCAGTTAGAAGGGACAGGTGTTCGGAACGTTGAGCGGAGCGCTTGAAACTTTAAACGCGTTTTTCTCAAAACCATGTTTTTCAAACTTTCCTCCATCATATCTCAAAAACGGCTTGGCCGATTTACTTCAAATTTATAGGGTCTACTCAGTACATATAGACGCATCGAGTGGACTATTATCATCCCAAAATTTTGAAAATTTCTATTTTTTTTGTTTCAAAAACTTGACAAAAAATACATGAAATTCGAACTTTTTTGTTCCGAAGTCTGTCAAACATCCAATTTTCAAAAAATTTTTTTGATCGTAGTCCACTCGATGAATTCAAGTATACAGATTAAAGCCCCGCTGGATTTTTTTGTTTCGGATAAGCCTATCAGCTGATATCATGGAGGAAGTGGGCGTCCATTTTTTTGAGGCGGGTGTCTTCAGACCACTATAACTTTAATTCTACTAAATATTTTTAGCTAAAAATTCAACTGTATATTGTTCAAATATGTATAAATAACTGGTAAAAAGTTTAAAGTTGTATCTCTTCATTGGTCTTTACAAAAAAATCCCAAAGATTGCTCAAAAATCAGGACGTCAAACCAGAGGACCCCCTTAAGATTTTCGAATTAAATTCTTGCATTTGAGTCCAAAAATTGTTGGTACCTAATTGAAGGTAGAATTTTTGTCATATATAACAGTACTCGCGACTGCTAAACATTGGAATTATAACATTAATATTATCAAATTGTTAACAACGGTAGGTGTTTTACTTATCACTAAATTACAAGTAGCTGATAGCGGTCAGCCACTTGTCATTTAATTCTTATCAGCTCAAGGTAAATGCTTATCGAAACATTGCACATTTTTCTTCAATAATCATCAAACAGTAGGTTTAGAGTATGTTCCGCGTGATTTTTCTACCTAAAGGTGTGACACAGAGAGATGAGAACTCTTTCATCTCGATAAGAAGAGAGATGATATAAAGAGGAGAGAGACGTCAATTAAACCTTCTCCTGCGCTCGTGGATAATAAACCTAAAAAACACTATAATTACAGATTTGAACTAAATCTCATTAGTAGTGCCAATTAGTAGTTTTATAAGCTGTTGATTACTCGATACTGACACTTGAAATTTTATAAATTATCCAGCTTATTTGTTTATTTTATCAAATTTTGTTTGAAACATTTATATTTATATATTTTTTATAAATCAGAATTAAGTACGCCAATGGTTATTAAGTGTCCATTCACGAGTATTTTGTGTTGCCTACATAACTCGAATCTTATTTTTACTTCAGTTGGTACACTTGTATTTTGACAGTAGTTCTTTTACAATTTTGTAGTTCATTTCGATATTTGTGGATTATTGTTGATTAAATATAAATTACAATTTAAAACAAAATATTAGTATAAATTCCAACAAATTTCTATTTAAAATGACATTAGAAACAATCCCTAAAGATTTACGTGGATTACGGGCTTGTCTCGTTTGTTCATTAATAAAAGTAAGGTTATATCACCATTTCCATTATCAAATACAAAATAATTTTTTCCAGTCTTTCGATCAATTCGAATACGAGGGATGCGACAATTGTGAATTTCTCCGCATGAAGAACAACCGCGACAACGTCTACGACTGCACCAGTTCAAATTTCGATGGGTAACAAAATTATCGGAATTTTCCAAATTTTTTTCTAATCAGAATTTCTTTCGACTAGAATGATAGCAGCGATGAGTCCTGACGATAGTTGGGTTAGTAAATGGCAAAGAATCAGTAAGTTTCCAATTAATTCAAAATAATTAATAGTTTTTTAATATTGGAATTGTACGATTTTAGACCGATTTTGTAAGGGAATCTATGCGATTTCGGTGTCTGGCCGTCTACCGCCTGGGATAATCCGGGAGATGAAAAGTAGGGGTATACCGTATAGGCCCCGGGACACCAGCCAACGTTAATCAATTCCAATTAGACTTTTTAACGATAAACTACATTTATTTTCGAATAAAACTACATACATATAGAAAATTAATAACAGGCATTTTTTTTAAAGAATTATTACAACATATAAACATCGAAAAATAAACATTATTGTATTGTGATATTAGAAGCGTGTCGAAGCATTTTGTGTTTGTTTGAAATTCTAGTATTATTTGTGGGCAATTAAGCCTTTATTAAATAGACCTTGTGCAAATTCATTAGCGCCCGTTTGTGCCTGTTGATTTGTTTCACCAACATTCTGATGTAATTGTTCCCGTTTATTATCCAAATAATTACCCATTTCGTGGAATTTATTATCAATAGCACCAGTGGTTTGTTTCACAGCATTATCCAGAGTCTCTGTAGTTTGATGGATTTTATTACCTAAAGCATCCTCGAAATCTCGCACTTTATTCGTTGTAAAATCACAAATCTGATGCGCTTTATTATCGAGATTCTCCTCAACAGTCTTCACAGTATCTTGAGTCTGTTTGACTGTATTATCAATAAATTTACCGGTATTATCGGTGATTTCTTTAATGCGTTTCTCGCCCGAATCACGTACTTCTGTGAATTTATTCTCGATTGATTTCTCCGTCTCTTGGACACCTTCTAGGAATTGTTTGCGTTTCTGTTCGGCTAAATCGCGAGCATTACGTGCAGACTCTTCGATATTCTTTTTGGTTGTGTCCAGATTCTCTTCGATTTCTTTCGTTTTACGATTCAATGCATCCTCTGTTGATTTGTAGGCATTTTCCAGATTCTCTTGTAAATGTTGTTTGGTATTTGTGGCCTGTTGTTTGATCTCTTCTGTTTTCTTATCAACAGTCTCTTGAGTCTGTTTCAAACGATCATCTACCGATTTCTTGACATTCTCGATATTCTCGCCTAATTGTTGTTTGGTTGTGTCAACAGCCGTTTGTGTTTCCTTCATTTTATTATCAATCGATTTACCAATATTTTCCAGATTCTCTTCTAATTGTTTCTTTGTTGATTGTGTTGTTTGTTCCAATTTCTCATTAATATTATCGCCGATTTCTTTCACATTATCTTCGAGTTTACGTTTTTCATTTTCAGCAGTTTGATTGACGTTCTTTACAGTTTGATTCAAATCGTTTTCAACATTTTTTACTGAAATTTAGTTAGAATTTTGATCAAATTTTCAATGACATTTACTACAAAAAAATTACCTGTATTTTTAACATCATCTTCGGTTTTTCGATAGAATTCACTTGTACGTTTCGCTTCATCATCGATTTTATCGCTGGCCTCGTTTGCAATCTGTGCAGTTTCGTCTTTTTTGCGTTTGAACAAGTTTCTGATAGAGTCTGCAATTAGATATTATTGCGTCTTAATTAAAATTTAAATAAATACAACACAATTTAAGACATTGAAGAAATAATCGTGTTATCCAAAGGCTTTCGGAATAAAACCGCGTCGAAAGAGATCATTTATTACGGAATTAGTAGTCTTATGCCTATATTCTGTTGTAAAAGGGAGTTTTCAAAATTTGGTCTTTTTTACACGAATTTTGCTTTCATACAGTTTGAGTTTTGAAAGAAAAAATGAATATGAAGAAAACCGTGTTAAACTCTAGTAACAGTATAAATCAAAGACCTAGGCTCCGTGTTGTACTGATCTCTATGTTGGATGTGTTTTTGCAATCGTGTTCTACAGAGATTGGATATATTGAAACTTACTATGAAGTTTTTGTTATTTAAAATTCAATATCTATAAAATACCTTTCTTAACACGGTGAATACGTTTTAAACTACCAACCATTGAGTTGAATATGAGAAAATCTGTTTATAATACGTTCCAAGTTTTTTAAATTTTCATTTGCTTGTTTAAGAATTGGTGATTGTAAGATTCTCCAAAATTATAATAATTCTTCATTTAACACGATTTTTTTGTTCGATATTATATAATAACTGTAGTAATCTATAGATTTCGTGTGGTAACGAAATTGTGTTGTAAAATAGCAAGAACGTGTTATACGGTTTGTGTTTTATGAGTCAAGCTTTTAAAATTTGGTCTTTCTTTACACGGGTTTTATTCTAACATTTTGAACTGTGGGAGAAAATTATATAAAAAAAAAATCCATTAAAATCAAAATCAAGAAAACCGTGTTAAACGAATCTGTCGTGACAATATAAATCAAAGACATAAGTTTCATGTTGTACTATTTTGGACCGGTTTTAGCGATCGTGTTATAAAGGGATTGAATATATTAAAACTTAAGAAAAACTAATTCTTTAGTATGAAGTTTAATTCGTTTTGGTTCCGTAAAATTCAAAATAACACGGTGAGTACGTTTTAAATTACCAACTATTATTGAGTTAAATATGAGAAAATCTGTTAATAACACGTTTCAAGTATTTGAAATTTTATTAATTTGCTCGTTTAAGACTTCGAAAGTGACTGTAAAACTCTCTCTAAAATTATAATAATTGCTCATTTAACACGTTTTTTAGATATTATATAAAAACTAATCTGTGCATTTTGGGTGGTATAGAAATCGTGCTTTAAAGCAGAAAAACGTGTTGTACGGTTTCTGTTTTGAGTGAAGCTTTTAAAGTTTGGTCTTTCTTTATGCTGTGGGAGAAAATTCTTATATACAAAATTTCAATTAACAATCAAAATAAAGAAAACCGTGTTAAACGAAACTGTAGTGGCAATATGAATCAATGACGTAAGTTTCGTGCTGTACTGATTCCAATTTTCCATGGGTTTTAGTGATCGTTCCATATTTTAAAATTTAATGAAAAACTATTTCTTTAGTATGAAGTTAATTCGTTTTTGTTCCATAAAATTCAGTAGCTATAATAATATGCTTTTTTTTAACACGATGAATACGTTTTAAATTACCAACTATAAATTGGTGATTGCAAAAGTCTCTAAAATTAGAGTAATTCCTAATTTAACACGTTTTTTTCGATATTATGTAACAACTGTACTAATCTGTGCATTTCGAATGGTATCGAAATCGTGTTTTAAAGTAGCAAAAACGTGTTTTACGCTGCTTTTTCCAAATAATTAGGAAAATTTAAGTAATATCTAAAATATTTTTAAGTTTAAGGGGATTTTTGGTATTGTTTATTTGCTTTAGTTTTCGATATTAGTTTTGAGTGTGCGACCAATAATAACCGGACCTTAAATATGTAAAAAATAATGAACAAAATTTAAGTAACACTTACAGAAAAGAGAACTTAAATGAGATTGTAATATTTAAGGGTCCGTTATTCTTTCCAGACTTAAGCTTGGATAGCAACTGGGTGTTTCTTGAATCGCCCCAACCTAATCTTCTTTTTTTTAGTTAATTATGTAGGGCATCAAATAATAAGTAATTATGTCTACAGTTCTAATTTGATTTAATCTGACCTCAAAGATTATTTTTGAATTAGATAATCCCTGTTACATTTTTATGATGTTAATCATGTAGGGCATCAAGTGATTAATAATTATTGTGAGAAGTGAGAAAAATAGATTTTTAGACTTGATCTTGAATAGATTTTTCTTTACGTGATCGAATTGAAAGTTTTGCATGGTGAACTTCATCATTTATTTCTCCGCTTAAATTTGAGTATCGTTTGTGATAAGGCACTATCAAGTACCTATAAAAAATCATCAAAATTGTTAATTTTTTTAATCAATTAAGTTAAGGCCCGATTATTCTTCTTAGGCTTAAATTTGAGTAGGAATTGTTTCGAATTTCTTGTTAATTTTTCTTTTAAAAAAAATGAAACAGTCAATTTTTTAGTTCTTATTGTCATGTAAACACCATTAAGTATGCAGGGCATCAAGTGGTAGTTGTAAAGATTCATTAATTTTCCTCCAAAACAGTTTTATTTATGTTGCTTATGATAAGTCTTTATTAGAGCATCCCTTAAAAGATATCAAAATGATGCATATTTTAATTGATTAACAAAAACCGTAAAGCACTAAAAGGGGTACTGTTTACATAATGCATAACAAGGAGTGTACAAAAGCGATACTATGCGTCTAAAGGTTGTTCTTCCTCAACTTAAAGTTAATCGGGAGAAATAAGTGTTTCTTGGATACTCTTTAATTAGCACGCTGTTTTTTGTTGTTTGTAAAAAATTAAATACTTAATTTAGTAATTCTTATCCTATTTGTAATTATGCAGGGCATCAAGTAGTAATTAGAAAAATTAATTAATTTCTACAATAAAAACACAAATTTCATTTTGTCTCAGATTTTGCTCTTTACAGGATGGTTTTGTATTGGATACGTAAGTGTTTATTTCTTCTCCCAAAACTTAAGTATCCCTTAAAATAAGCTTCTCCCATCTATATACTAACAAATGGTCCTAACCTACTACTTAGTCAACGTCACAAGATTAAAATCGTAAACACGCTAACCGGAACGGTTTACATAATAATCCAATGTAAAAAAGCGATGTTTTACGTCTGATGTTGTTTTTCCCAAACATAAACTTGAGAGTGGATTGAGCGTTTCTTAAACAATCCTACAGTTATCTGCAACTCTAATTGACCTATTTTAGTAATCGCATTTTTTTCACCGACAAATGCGCCAAATTTGATCAGATTTTTCTTTCTTCTATAATCGATTTCCACTTAAATTTGAGGACAGCTTAAATTAAGGCCCTTCAAACTACTACCAACGTATACTAACGATATTGTGTGCTGAGGGACCCCTTATTCTACCCAAACTTAAACTTGAGTCCAAAAGTTGCAATTCTAATTGACCTAACTATTTAATAGTCGGATTTTCAAGTAGGGCATCAAGCGATATAAACTCATCAAAACATATTTACAAGATACAAGCGATACTCTATGCCTGAAGGACCGCTTATTCTTCCCAAACTTCAACTTGAGTGCAGATAGAGTTATTTTAATCGGTGGATTTTCAAGTAGGGCATCAAGCGGTAGGAATTTTTTCTAGGATAGTAGATTTTAAATTTGGACATCCCTAAAAGACCCTCCAACCTACTAGCAGAAAAAACTTTGAGCCGTTAATTGATCAAAATAACAAATTCCATTTGATTTCCAAGTAGGCGTTACTCACTGATTGAAACAGAAAGGAAACCGCTAATTTCGTGTAATTTTTCCAATTTTAAATCTTAACACAAATGATAAATCATTGTTATTTTAGAAGGCGCAACAACTAGAGAGAATTAAAAAAAAAACACGTTAAGACGGCGATGATTCAACACGATTACATCATAATCGAACGCGAATCATCCGCAATTGTGTACGCTACCATTAACATAAATTTCGGCTAATTTACATGTATTATCCCAATAACAACCACGTAACACTTAAATTAACAATAAAAATACTAATGAGGCGAATAGTAGTAATAATAAAATAAAGTCAAGGTTTCCATTTTATCGATTAAAGGAAAACTCGACTGGATGGCGCCGTGAAATCGTTGCGACGCCACAATACACACGTAGACAGAACAGAATTTTCCGCAATTTTCCCAACTAAAAACAATATTTATATTAATGGAAATTCGTATTTATATAAAGGAAATATTTCGATTTAAAGTCGAACTAAAAATACGCAACAATATTGTGACTCAACACTCGGCGGTTTAGTTTCTGATATCGGAAAAAACTATAAATTAAAAAAAGAAAACATTGATAAAAGCGTAATTAGCGATAATTACGGATAATTTTGTAAGAAAACAAAAACGAAGGCGATTACAGGGAAATTGCAAGAATTGTTGAGATAACGCGATTTCCCATCGACATAACTGAAAGATTGTGTCATAGTTAATTAAATGTTATGCCAAGGTTAACGTGGAATGTAACGCAAAATCTGCAACAATTTTTTTTTGTAATATTTTTAAAAAACGGAAATACACGATTTTTTTTTCCATTGAAACAATTTTCGGGAAAGTACTAGAATCGCGACCTACTTTACATTGAAACCAAACAAAAATAGATTCTTGTTATTTATTTGTTTATTTATTTAGAAACAATTTATTGCTAAACAAGGCAACAAAAGAGAGAATTGATTTGGATTTTACGAGCGGCTGGAGTCGAGGTGAGAATCAATTCTGAAACCTTGACAATATTTACGAAAATAAACCGAATCGATAAGGCTGCGATTAATTAAAAATTATAATTAATTAATTAATTTATTAATTGATACTGACTTGTGAAAGACGACCACATTGTGTTGTGTTGTATTGTAAAACTTTACCGGTCACTATCCACAGTATTACTGATGATTTGCTGCTTCTAGGTCTAGGAAACAAAATAAACTGCGCTCTTTTACTTCACAAAACACTAAAAAACTTGCTGCCCAATCCGAATAATAATCAACGAAAACCAGAAACCTTATTTGATCCTCTGTTTCGGTTGCGCTCTAGTTTTGTAATTTTTTCATCTAATAATTAATAATGGGATAATTTGGATTTTTGGTGGTTTTATTAATAGTTTTGTTTGTTTGTATTGTTGTTATTATTATTATTATTATTATTTATTTATGTTGTAATTTCCTTTCTTCGATAACAATTCGATAATAATTCCAAGATTTATTCAACAATTCCTTTATCTCGCATTAAGGAGTTTATATGGTTCTTTATACTATAATAATATTTCATTTTAATGATTTGTTGTTTAGCTTTAATGATCTCATTGTTTTTAAAGCAATTATTTATATTCGATTCGATCTGTTTCAATATCTCCCGATTGTGATTGTTTAATTTGATCAGTTTCTCTGGACTGTCGGCATTTTCTACCTAAAAAATTCGTCAATTATCATTGGTGTTAATAAAATAGAAAGATCCGGTTTATCTGCTGTTGCTCAATCTCGACTTAAGCGTACTTTTTGAGTTAAAATTCGTTTAAGCTGAGATTTTTAGGTATTATTCATAAATACAGAATTTTGAACTTAAAATGTGTCGATCACAACAGATAATCCGTCTATTTGTTAACAGTTTAAGGCCGATTTATCTTCCCTTGCGCTCAAAATTACGCTTGACTTATAATTAGTAGTATGCGTATAAAGCTGATGTTAAGCAGGATTTTGATAATAAATGTTTAAGTATTCACCATCCACGATCTGGTTCATATTTCCTTACTCAATTTCGCCTTAAGTGTACTAGTTTGAGTCGCGATTTTAAGTTGAATTTATATGATTGGTTCGGTTTGATCTATTTCACTCAATCTACGCTTAAGTCTAATAATGAATTCGTATTGATTTAAAAACGATATTGAGCAGAACTTAAGCGTGTTTTCGTGTCTGGTATAATCTAAGTTTTATCGTAATTTTGAATCGATTCATATTAAGTCGGTGTTAAGCCAAGTTTCAAAAACAGATGAAAAACTTGGATCGTGACCAAATTGATAAGTCGCTTTAGATCTTTGGCTCTTTGTCAACAAAAATAAGTGATACTTATCGTTAGATCCGATTTATCTTCCCTTACTAAATCTCGACTCAACACTAATTTTGATGGTGAATGGTTACATCCGGTATTTCCTTGCTTAATCTTCGCTTAAACGTTATCTCAGATTGGTACGCATTTGAGACGCAATTTTAAAAAGAGAAGATGAACCAGAAATCTTAAATGTGTTTTATTCAAAAATTAGATTAGATCTAGTCTGTTTGTCGACAAAAATAAGTGACAATCCTAGAGTCGGTTTATCTGCCGTTGCTCAATCTCGGCTTAAGCGTATTTTTTGAGTTAAAATTCGTTTAAGCCGAGATTTTTGGGTATTATTCGTAAATACAGAATTTTAAGTTGAAAATATGTCGTTCACAACAGATTTCCGTCTATTTGTTAACAGTTTAAGGCCGGTTTATCTTCCCTTGCTCTCAAAACTAAGCTTGACTTAGTAATATGCGTATAAAGCGGATGTTAAGCAGATCTTAAATATTAAATGTTTAAGGATTCACTTTCTACGATCTAGTTCATATTTCCTTACTCAATCTTAGCTTAAGTGTACTAGTTTGAGTCGCGATTTTAAGTAGAAACGGTAAATTTATATGATTGACAAATACATAATATTCAGCTTAAAACGTGTACAGTCTAAGGTCCGGTTTGTCCTATTTCACTCAATCTACGCTTAACCCTAATAATGAATTCATATTAGTTTAAACATAATATTGAGCGGAATTTAAGTGAGTTTGTCCTGTCTGATATAATCTAAGTTTAAGCGTAATTTCGAATCGATACATATTAAGTCGATGTTAAGCCGAGTTTCAAGAAGAGATAAAGAACTTGAATCGGGCCAAATCAGTCGACACTTATAGTTATATCCGATTTATCTTCGCTTGCTAAATCTCGACTTAAGATAAATTTTGATGTTGAGCAGAACTCAAGTGATGAATGATTAATCCGGTGTTATCTTGCTCAATCTTCGCTTAAACTTGATTTAATATTGGTACTAATTTAAGTTGAAACTTTAAAAAGAGAAGATGGACCAAAGACTTTAAAGGTGTTTTATTCAAAAATTCAGAAAGTGGCAATCTTAGAGCCGATTTATCTTGCTGCACTCAACCACAGTCATATTTGGTGTTTATTTAAATCTGATATTAAGCAAAACTTGCAGCGGTGATTCTTCACATCCGGTTTATCGTGCCTTGCTTAATGTAGACTTAAGTATACTTGATTAAGTATGTGTGCAAAATCAGTCATTTCGGAAGTGAGATTGAACAACGGAATTTTTAGCTTAAAACTGACAAAACTTTTGTCTATTTGTCGACAAAAATAAAAGACTTAGATCCGATTTATTTTGCTGTTCTTCAACAACGGCTTAAGCTTCATTTTGAATTGAACATAGCTTAAGATCGGTGTTAAGCCGAACTGAATCGGTTTAAGACATGTCAAATAGAGCTTCAATAAGTCATGATTGACTTATCATCTATTTGTGGACCTGGTTTTTCTTCCATTGCTTAAATTCGGCTTACTATTGAATTGATATTTCGGTCTAATTTTCGCACTGCAACTAATTTGTTATTTTAACTGTGCAATGTCTTCATTTGTTCATGAATAATTTATAATATTAGCAATGGAACATTCAAATCTGAGACTAACATACAGTAGTAGCAAATGAAATAAGCACACTCATTTATAATAGTGTCACAATTTATTAGTCAGTTTGCGTCGTCCAATAAATAATTCATCTGTTTCGTTTGCCACCACTGTATAAATGAAAAATATGACTGATTCTTAGAAACAAGAAAATTGTGGTGATGATTTAGGGCATCAAGTGATCTTCTTTTCCTACAATACACACATAGATGTTTGAAAAACAGAAAACACTTGATGCCCGACAATAAAAGTTCTTGAAAGCAGAAACACGTACTTCTTCGTTTACTTCCATGATTTCCATTAAAAATTCCGGATCATCATTAACACTTTGATCCTCCTCAATACGTTCACCTCTCAAATTCAACAAATGTATGGCACGTTTCAATGGTGATTGTAAATTATTATAAGCTTTATTAATCAACGATGAGAATTCTGCTGAGATTTGTTGCTCTTGATCTGATCTACAATTGAAATTATGAAATTATGCCGAATTAATTAACAACAAATTAAAGTTAACTTATTGCTAAATTTATCCGGATGTAGTACACTCTGTAATTGTCGATATTTCTTTGTTAATTCTTTCAAATCTACATCGTACTCTTCATTAAATTCAAATATTTTAAAATAATTACATTTCTCGTGGGGTTGTTGAATTATATTACATTTCTCACAGAATAATTCATTTATATTTCTACGTTCGATACCACATTGCCAACATTTGATAAATTTCTGATCTTTAATCCAACGTTTTATTATTATGCTAGTATCGAGACTGTTATCATTATAAAATTTGAGGTTATGTTGATGTTTTTTAATAAATTTTAAATTATAATAATTACGTTGCGATAGATATTGACGGTATTTTGTAAAATTTCGTAAAATACGTACAACTGACGACATTTTAATTAGAACGTAATTAAAATCATTTATTTTAAATTATGTAAACAGAATGTGAGGTTATGTTACCTACAAATTGTTGTAATAAAACATAAAAGTAATTATAGACAAAATCAACTATTTTAACTGTAGAAGCAAATAAATAACGATATATTATCATAAATTAATAAACATTAATGCATCAATTTTATTATATAAATATTTGTTTAGAGCTACGAATAGTAAATATAACCACAAATGAATTCAGGTGTAACAACTTAACGGTTCTACAATTACTACTATCTAGTTAGATAGATCATTAATCTTGCATATGTGTAATGTGTGTTGCATATGTCGGCTACTACAAAGAATAGTAGAGGAAATATTTACAAAAATATCACAATTCTCTGTGATTCTAAACTAAGGAGATTGTGTATAAAACCTGTACTACCTACAGAGGCGTCCAGGCTTGACGATTAAACAGGATAAGCGCCGTAACCCACTGAGGTGGCACGAATCGCGCGACATATCGCGCCTTGTCGCATGCGACTTGATTTTCTATGCGACAACTCAGCCGCGCACCTTCAAATAACATGGGTCTTACGGAACAAAACACTAGCGCAGTTTATCATGCACGATTTACAGTCAACGAACTGTATTTACAAATATCTAAATTACAAAATAATATATCTCAACACCGCTTCTTTGTAAATTTTCATTTTTAAACTGCACTTTGAACACGTCGCTTGCCGCATGAATTTTCAGCGAAATGCTGCAAATGCGAGCCATCAGGTTCGTAGAATTCACATTAAGTACCTTCAACTTTGTAGTAAGCATATGTTGCATACTACAAAAGAATCAGAGATTATAGCATTTACAGTACAGTGTCGCATGAAATCGATATTTGATTAGGTAGACCATACGGTGAAGTAGATTAAAAACACAATCCCGAGATCGTTTCAATAAATGTTGTTATATAGAAGAAAATATGAGCCCCGCAGTAAACCGCTCCCTAGTCTGCAGCAATGTATGTTTAACAGAAGTTCCAAACTATGTGGGTTAATATCACTTTTATCGCCTCAATATCACCAAAATGTGAAAATCAGAATACCCGGAATCCATATCTTTACGGTATGTCTTGGGCAGTATGAGTCGCACGGTATATCTCGCGGCCCAACGGCAGTAGAGTATTTGTATAGTTTAACAAACGAAGTAGCGATTTTATGGTTATCGTTCCAAATCTACTAGCTTTATCTACACTAATTCAAACGTAATCTGCTAGAAAGAAATATATTTTATGAAATATCCTTTTGATTTGAAACACTTTGTGATAATTCTGCGTTGACAAGATTAAGTTAAGAATCGTTAAAATCACTATCTGATTTGGGGAAGTATATGTTGAAATCTGAATGTTTTTAAAAGACACATACCACCCCTAAACACTGATAGAGACCAATCAGATGATTTCCGTGAGATAGAAGAAAACGGAAAATATGCAACGATCACCTAAATAGGCAAAATACAAAACTTAAATGTATTGTTGGTTGCATATAACACAGTTGAACATTTTTGTATTTAATAAAATAAAATCGTTATTTTTTCATATTTATTTATTCTTTTAATTAGAGCTTAACTATTTGAAAAGAATCCGTTAAATTTCATAAAAATCTATAATGACGGTTAAAATGCGTCATTATGATTTATTTTGAGCCAGCTTTTTTTGAGAAACTCTCAAGATTAAATTCTAGGGAATCTCAATCCTTATCTCTATTTTATAATCCAGAATTTTTAAGAATTGTATTGTATTATTTAATCTTATCATCACATTTAAATAAGGCGACGACGTCATTCGGCTAAACTTTGGCAAAAAAATGACATCATCTTATTGCTATTTTCTTCTGTTTTTTTTTCTTGCATTAACAATTCCAACATCTAATCACCCGAATCCGTTAATAATAATAATAATAATAATCAAATGATTTAATCACAAAATTTAGTCATCATTATTTTTGCAAACGAGTTTTCCTTGTGATTTCTGTTGGAAATTCGAAGGTGTTTCCTATTAAGGGGACCTTTAAAATGACAATGGTCTAATCTGGGTCAGGTCATCCAACCAACCAATCATATATGGTAATTTTCGATCCACAAGTAGAGCTAAGTGAAGGTCCATCTTTATGGTCGTTTCTCCATTAAAATTTAAAAATACAAATAAAGTCAAAACCTCGTTTTTTCTGCTCGCAACCATTCATTTTGTATTTTCTATATAACTCGACAACCATAGAGACCAACACGACTATAAATGGTTGGAAACTAAAAGGGCCTTATATGGTAATGAATTTCGCTCCAAACAACCAATAATAATAATAATAATAATGATAATAATAATTGTAAAAAAAAATTATTGATAAACTCAAGGTGATTAATGATAAATAATTGAGTATCAAGTAGACTATTGTTTCAATACGATAAGACCAATAAAAATCAAACAAATAACGATGCATGAATGGTAAGAGCACCGACTTGATTCAATTGTTTTTTGTCCGTTAAAAGGAAAAGTTTTCGAAACAACAGATTAATATTCTTGGACGATACGATTCAGGATAGAATGACCATCATCCTGTTGTTGTTGTTGTGGCAGTTATAACAACAAAAAACAACCGGCCTTGAACGTGCCGGTTAATTTCAACAATTAGACGATGACATAACTTTTTTTTTGCTGCTTCAACAACAAGAAAATCTTCGCTTTTTCTAGTATTTCTATTGATAATAATGGGATTATCTATTTATGGTCAAAACTGGATAGAAAGGATGTTGCCTGTGTGGGATGTGGTTATGATAACAATACAACCACATTCCTGTCGGTGTTTTCGTGCCGTCCATCTCTCTCTCTGTCTATCGACCATCATCATATGGATCTGTGTATGAGAAACAGAGATAGATGAATTTAAATTAAGTAAAAGTTATGGAAAGCTATACCGATTTTCTCTACGATTTCCCATCTATTTCTTTTTTGATAAATTACCAACACATCTTGATAAACAATTGATAATCAGACCATAAAATGTAAGTCTGCGTAATTATGTGAATTATGCGAATTTTATTTATTGAATACGAATTTCAGACGAATCAATCGATAAAGATCATTAATTTCGTTAATTGGTTCCGATTTCTTCAACAATCCAACAATACGGTAAAGTTGGCTGTGCATCACAAAATCCCGTAAATTAACGAATTAATGAATTTAAACGAAATAATTAACTAAATGTAATGATAATTAATTATCTTAAATCTAGATTTTTTTTTACATAAAATTCATTTGTTCTTAATTAAATACGAATTCTATTAAATTCGGTTAATTAGGATGTGGTTACGGTTACGATTTCGTTAAAAATAAAACAAATGAATAACGGCGCGCCTAATTTGAATTGATTTCGATGATTTCTCCATATTTGGTTGAATTCTCATCGGAAATATTACGAAAACATATAAAAAAAATCGTGCTCTGCTTCTTCTACCTATATTTGTACGTATGTGAGACACAGGTGAACGGCATAGAACCGTTCTAGCTCTCTAACTGGTTCCTTTATTGTTTCTTTTTGAATTCGTTTCAATCAAAAGGAAATGCAAAAATTCTCGACAATAGTCCGATAATTAACACCAAATTCGGATGTTACAAATAATGATGTTGATAATAATAATGGTAATAGCAACAGTAATCGAACCGGGACTGGTGTAATAATAACAACGCACAATAAAAGTGAAGTTGTATTACCAAATTAGGATGAAATTCTTGATTGGAATCGAACCGTATTTACTCTAAATTCTATTTGGTTGTTTGAATGGGTCGACAATTAGTCATCGTAGCGATTCCAAATAGCACTCCTACATTACCAAGTTATTTAACGAAAATCAATGAGTCACAAGGGGTGAATCTTAATCGATTTGTAGACAGGACACGTCATTAACACACACAATCCTGACTCATTCCCCAACAGATTGGGATAGGATGGGATATCATCGATCAATGGCCAAAATGATTCATTTTATGATTCACATGATTTTATCCCGGAAAAATACAGACACTTGACCAGACTGTATCGATCCAGACAACCGTATCCAGACTTTGTCTCTCGTTTGTTTTTTTTTTTAATTTACTCCAAAGACAGGAACGAATAATAATCATGTCTAGCATTGATTTATTATTCATTTGTTAGTTTTTACCAATCAAGTCGGCTGAATACGAAAAACAATCGGTGGTTGAATTTCAATGTCTACCAGATTCAAGATTGGAATTTGAAGTGTAATCTATGATTTCATTGTTTTAATTATAATAAAAATAAAGCCTACTTCTCATTTAATCATAATTTCTCATAATTTTCGTCTATTATTTATAGAAATAGCAAACAATTGAGAAGAAAAAAACAGTTAGAGATCCTACAAAATCAAGTCGGCTATGGTGTCAACAGCCAACGCTGACCATCTGTTATGCTAATAGAAATGCGCCGATATTCCTGTAATTTGTTAATTTTTCTCTAATTACTCGTAAATTAACCGATTTTTTTTCTATTGTAATAAAATCGATTATGTAAGAAATGCCGGCCGGCACTATTTGTGTAAGTTAGGTTAGGGTTGTTATTGTTGGTCGGACAAAGACAGCGATTAAATGCGATAGAATATTGTCGACCAATCAGAATACAATGTACGCTTTATGCCCATATATGGTAACGTTTGTGAATGACTTCTTGCTATGGTGGTAGGGCGTGTAAAGAACTGGACGATACCATTTTATCGAATCAAGGGTAGACGGGTTGTTTACCGGGCAACGATATCAATAATTTTAATTAGAATTTGATGTGAATTAGTCAAAAATTTGTCGAGTAATTAACGAATTTTCGAAAATTTTTGCGATTTCGTGGCGAAAATCCGGTGTTTTACAGGAAAATTTTTGAATTTTCCCATCCAGACCACCCCTAATTTGGACGGTTTCATCCGCTGTTGAACCACACACACACACAGACTCACACAGAGCAACGGATAGATAGACAAACCGGCATCGGTTCTCTTTCATCATTATTCGTTCAGTTGCCAGTGGTGTAACACCCTCGTTTCAAACGGTAAGTCCCAATTACAATTTTCTACAGTTTTTCTTTAATTATTTTACAATTACAATCGATAGAATTTAGCGAATTTTGGATAATTCTAGAATTTTTTAGTAAATTTCGAAAAAAAAACGCCAAATTTCTTGAATTAAATACAATAACACAGGTGGTTGTTGCTTTATTCGATTTTGTCGGCTAAAAATAACCGGAATATATCAACAACCACCGGTTTTGTGTTTGGATTGAAAATTGAATGAACGCCAAATGTTACGTTCAATTCCTCGTGACGATAACATCGAAAACCTAAGGGTATTAAATAATATCGCAGGTGTTTTTATCAATTTTGAGGGGAAATTGATAAGAACATTTTTCTTTTTTTCCCGGAAAAATTTATTTAAATTTGGATAAAATAAACGGTTTCGGTGGGGTGTGTATAATGAAGGGGTGGGGATTATTCAAATCAAGCCAACTTGGATGCATTACTATACCATATAAGGTAATGTTTGTTCGCTATGGGTCCCCCACTATTTGCGCCGTTATTGTTCTCTCTCGCTTTTTCTGTCTGTATTAAAAAAAAAACGACTTCAAAAATGGGCGTGGCATAATAGTGTGAACCGACCTTAACGTATACGCGTGTCGTTATTCGTTTGTTTTTCATAACCTAATATGGGAAAAGCGGTTGAATGGGTGTAGGTACGATTCTTGAATGGTATTGTTTGTAATGAATTTATAAATAATTTAACAGAACGGTTAAAATATAACCGGTTTTTTGCTATTAGAATCGATTTTTTCTCGAAATAAATCATTTTCATTCAATACAATCGAATCGTCTGAGGTTGGGGATTTTTAACAGTCCTACCAATCAATACCAACTGTTAATTCGAATTGTTACAAGATTTCAATTGTTTTTCTTCTTCTGTTGTTGCAGTTTTCGTGGTTGATTTATAATAAAAACAAAACTTAATTCATTTGTTTTAATTAGAAGATTTTCTATCCATTCAACAACAGAAAAAACAGCGCCTACATTCCAATATTATTCCTTGTATAAAACTCCTCTCCTTAGATTTCCAATATAAGTTTTCTTTTTTTTGCCATGAGGCATTATTTTTCTTCCGCTATAGAACTGCCACGTTTTTTATGTAATCATTGATTCGGAAGTAATGGCAACAGAAGAAAAATGGAACAACATCTATCTGCACTAGGCCAAAGTATTATTACTTAATTGTATTTTTTTTTTGTGTATTTATTCCATGTGCAAATTCAAGACTATTATTATTATTATTATTATATTATGCTATTATTTAATATTAATGGGATAATAAAACATTAATTTATAAAAAAATCATTAATTATAGTCCGTTTCATGTAAATTCCCCATCATCTCATCTTCTCTATTTGTCCTCAACACAATGCTCCACAAGCCACGTCTTTAGAGAGCTGAATTGCGAAAAAAAAACCGGTGTATAGTTATCGATGGTTTGGAACATGTCACATTTTCTTTTTCTAAGTTGCTCTAATTAACGTTCTTTTCTGACCGAAGATTTATTTTTCCGCAAAAGGGCGCCCAAAAAACTTTGCCTAAAGAGCCAGTCCTGTCCTTACAATTAGTTATAGTCGAGGATTACGTATTGTAGAAGTCGCCAGTCGAACCTGAGAGACAATGTCACCACTGGTCAGCTCAAAACTATTTAGTAAAATGGTTGTAATAATTCTAGATATGATAAACGTCATACAATCGCCATAGAATTCGCCCGACTGTAAATGTTCAGTTATTATTGGGGATTTTGTATTGTAAAGTTTCCAACAGTGCATACACCAACCGAAATTATTATAAGTCCCAAAATTGAAACTAATCGCGAAAATAATATTTTTGATAAGAAAAAACTGAAAGTACGTGGAACGCTGCGGGTTAGAAATGAAACTTCTTAGGTTAGAGATGAAGTTCATTTTTTATTGGTTTATTTTCTTTCTGTCGTTGCATAAAGGCTCAATTCTTTTCATTCAGAGGCGGACTAAGGTAAAGTCGGGCCCTAGGCAAAATTCTCAACCCGGGCCTTTCTTAGAACAGCAAGTGTACTTTTTCGAGACTACTCAAATAGTGTAGATTTTTGCTATGTTCTTTTGTATTCGAGTTATTTCCGGTTTTTCATTTTTTCGTGATTTCGAAGGTGCCTCATATCTCGTAGACTTTCTGAAACGTTGATACTTTTTCCACTGTTTCTAGTGCAATTTTTACAGCTCATTTCATCTGGCTAATTAGATTTTCTCTAGCTTTCACCATTTTTAAATTATAACACAAACTTGTTTTTCGTTACGTTTTGAAAAAAATTTACTACCCATGCGCACTTAAAGAAGTTTCACTTAAAAACATTTACCATTGGTCGACTCCGGGGATATACCAAATTTGCAGGTTGAACGTGAATGTCAAACGTCAAATGTGCAACTGAACGACCTAAAAATACCTATATTTACACATATACGGCATATACTTCCGGAATTTTTTTGACACATTTGACGTTTAAAAATTCACCTTCAACCAGCAAATATGGTAAAGTAAGGATGATAAAGTCATTCAGCCATAAAACTGCTACAAAATTCGTACGACTATAAATATATTTAGTTATAGTCGGGGATTTTGGATTTTTAGGGATCGACAATAGTGGGCTTACCAACTGAAATCTACAAATATTCCTAAAAAAATATATTATTTCACAATAACTAATTAACGATATTGTCAACAATTCGATTGTAGATCTTGGCAATTTCCGATTCGGGCAATTCAACCGTACACGCCTTGCCCAACAGTTGACTCAAACGTGGATCGATCGGTAATTGTCCTAAAAACTTGATATTCGCCAATTTCGCTAAACTCTCACCACCACCTGTACTAAAAATATTTGTACATTCCGTACAATGTGGACACACATAACCGCTCATATTCTCAATCAAACCGATGATCGGTATACCAGTCTTACGACAAAACGTGATCTCTTTGCGCACATCTTCAATAGCCACCTGTTGCGGTGTTGTTACCATAATGGCACCGTTACAATTTAACATTTTCAAATTCTCCATAACGGTAATATGTTCATCGGATGTTCCTGGTGGCGTGTCAATAATCAAATAATCCAAATCACCCCAACACACATCGGTCAGGAACTGTTTCACCATAGCGGTCTTTTTCGGGCCGCGCCACACCACCGATGCGTTGCGGTTGTTCAATAGGAAACCAATCGACATGACGGCGAGTCGCTGGTCTTTATCCACGTACACCGGTACCCAGCTACAATTTAAAAAAAAAACGGTTAAATCTCGGGTGTGATTTGGGGGATGTTAACGGAATACCCGCCATCTGCTTGATGGACGTCTCTGCCTTCCAGTTGTAGTAAATACGGGATGCTCGGACCACACAAATCGATATCCAACAGGCCTACCTGTAATACAGCTCAAATTAATTGGAGAAATTACGGCAATTAAGTGACATAACCTTAAAATTCTTACTGGCTAAAGTTAACGCCAATTGTGTACTAACGGTTGATTTACCAACACCACCTTTACCCGACAACACTAAAATTATGTTTTTCACGCCTTCCAACATTGCTAACTTTGGAAAATTACGATTTATAAAAAAACAATAACATAACCTATAATTGTAGAGGATGTGTCAAAAGTGTAAGTCATACATTCTGGAATAACAGCCCAAATTATAAGAGACCTTAAAATTAAATCAAATATATTCGAATTATTTCCAATTAATTTTGTTCCATTTCGATTGTTGTCTCTATTCATGATTGTTATATTTTCCAATGTTAGTCGAGCTGCCACAAATTCTTATGAATTACGAGATTTGAGCCTATTTTCCAGTATGTATAAATTGCGCTCGTATCTAAGGTGACACCAGCTATTTCTACGGGGTGTTTACAAAAAGTCGAATTTTGCCAATAATTTTATTATAATAAAATATTTCTGCATGAGCACAATTATCACAATACTTATTTCCAATAATACTGAAATTAACCCTGTTTAAATTGCCAAATAAAGACAATGGACGCATAAGTCAGTTCGTTGTATATTCTTATGAAATCTAAAATTGCTAAATTATCAAATTTGGACGGTTGTAACTAAATTTCTAACAAAAAACTTGTGCTTTTGATTGCTTGATCGTTAAAGTTTAACGCCAAAAAAAACATAATTGTAAGAGAATAAGTAGGAAAAGCTCTAAACACTGACATGCTCTAGTATCTTATAAATCGGTGCTGATCTTAGTATAATATCAGCCACATCGCTGCGATCTAGTTCATGCAAACTGGTAATTAGAGCACCTAAAATTAGATAGTATTTGTAAGACTACTCTGCTAAACAAAAACGATTAAAATTGGATGTTTAAGAGTACCTATTGAACAATCAGCTGTTGTTAGCAAGCGCATTGTATGACTAGAATGTTGCGAATCTAAAGCTGCTATTTTATCCTGACATAGACCTAAGCGTAACGCTAACAAACACCAATCACGTCCATGCGGCTCGGGTGGATCTAACAGGCCGCACAATTTCAATTTGATCGGTGCTGATAGATCGTCGATTTTCAATGCACAACCCCAATTGATCAGATTTGTTAGTTCCGGATCACCTATAAATATCCCATAAAATTACTCTGCTTGAATGCTAGAATTTTGCAAAGACTACCAAATAATATGATCTGGATTAGTGTTTCTTGTTGGTCGGTTTCCGGGTTGATCAAGACGATATCTAGCATCGATTCCGCTTCCAGCATAGCTGTCATTATTTTATCCGGCGGATAACAGTACGGCTGTGCTGAGTGTTGTTTCAAATCGTACGGACTTAAGTAGTGTTGTTCGATCAACAATCCCGGACAGATGCGCTTAATTGAATTTGTTAGAATTTGTACGATTTGTACGAAGAAATAGAAGCAATCTTTTGCTGTTGAATCGTTTGGTCCGCGTACCTTAATCTCAATAAATTCATGATTATCATCATCATCATTACGCTCTAAAGTGATTAAGCTTTCCAAATCGAAATTACACAATTTCGACCCATTCAACCATTGATACAGATCACTATTATCATTATCATTATTACAATAATTATTCGTTAAGATTGCACGTCGCAAAGCGATCTGTAAATAGGGAAAAATCGATTTGAACAGGTAACATGTACCGGGTGGTGTCAACAAACGTAAACCACCATAGTAGGTGGCGTTGCAACAATAACGCGGATCATTCGAGTCCCATAGGCCATTTAAGGTTTCAATTTGATTGTAGATCGGGAATTCGTACTCGATTTCTCCGTCAATGTCGCACTAAAAACAGCGAATTTCTATCAGTTGCGTTGGTAGACTCGGTTTTGCTCAAAATAGCCGTGTGAGGGCGCTCAAACCAATGTAGCGCTTAATGTATCGTGATTGGTCAACCGCGCAGCTATTTCGAATAAAACCAAATCTAGTTCACCTACTCTGACGCAAAGATCCAGCGATTCTAACAAATCTAGAACACCAGCGGCGTCACATTGATTATAAACAGCTTGAAAATCTTCAATTGTATAACAACCAGTGGCGCGACAATTCAATAGAAAATCAACAGACAACAGATCACTCAATAATTTTTGCGTCAACCATGGTAGTGTGATTATCACTAAATTACTGATACAAAATATCTCACCCATCAAATGCAATTGTTTTAATAATTCACAAATATGTTGATCTGATGCTAAGATATTGACATGATTGCGTAGCAAATTCGAAAATAATTCCGTTGTTAAAACGGGGAATTGTTCGTATTGTTTTTGTAAAGTTGCCAGCCATGTTAATGTTGATTCGAGTAGGCCAGTCCATGTACCAACAGTTGACTAAAAGTAGGCCATGATTAATCTAATATTATTGATACGATTACTGTGATTGGTTAGCGTGTGGAAAAACAAGTTTTCGCCAATACCGACACACAAGCAAATTTATAAAACAAAACGAAAAACAGAAAATTTTTAAAACAAACAAAACGCTACCTTAATTTCGTTAGTTATCAAATCGTAACGTCCTTTTTTATAATAAAACCTGTCCTGTTGAAGAATTCGTTTTTTTAAATTGAACTCAATTACAGATTACTGTAAAATTATATATAGCTTGATCAATAGAGCGCGCCAATTCCAAATCGTTTCTAACCTCAATTGTTTATCGATCAAACTACCACAAATTTACCTGTATACAATCCTGTTTCAAGTCGACCAGTATCGTTTTTAATTGTTTGAAGGCGTACGATGCTGGCACATTAGCATCCATAATAATTACCGTATTAATCAGGTGTGTTACGTGCGGTAACAATTTACGTACAGTTTCTAAAACTTTTTGCGCATCTGTACATATCCATTCGCCATTTTGTGTTTTAATCGCTCGCGATTGGTCGACATGTGTCGCCACCAATAGGATACGTCCATAATCGGCTATAAACAATTGAATCTTAAATCTGATTGGTTGGTTAATAAAGATAGTTTTACATGAAGGCAAATCGGCTGGTTGACGAGCTATTACGAAATTAATCCAAAAGCAAACTTGTTGGATCTGTATCGATAACGAATCTTCTAAATTGAATAAAATTAAAGTTAATATATACGGTGATGGCCATAAGAAATGGTGATAAATTGGAAAGTAGTTCTCTTGCCCGGAAAATTCCCAAATCGTTATATCGCCGACATTCGAAATATCCAACTTAACAAAAAGAAAATTACTAAATTTGGTTTGTATACTCCGTCCAAAAATTAAGTATAAAATTTCAAATGACAGCAATGTGACTAACCTTCGCATCGAAAAAATAGTCCCTCTATTAAAGCCCCAAAATTAAAATTCTCCTTTATTCTATTAAACTGAAAATCGATTTAAAAGGAATTTGAGAATCTTAAAGAAATATAAATTATCGAATTTCAGAGTTAATATAGAAAAATCATTAGTTAAGTACGCAAACAAACGCGTAGGATTTTATTCCAACAGTAGTGCCACAACATAATATACTTTTTGGTTCAAGTAAACATCTAACAGTTAGGAACTTTTCAACTGTTAAGTTTCACATAACCTATCATTCGTAATTTGAAATTTTATACTTAATTCTTGGACGGAGTATACAGTACAAATCGCACTTACATTCTGTACGTGAATACCATTGGTCGATTGATAATTGGCGCTACTTTCAAATGTCAGCGAATTCTGCCGTGACGTAATCTCCATTTCGATTTGATGACTACTGATTGGACTCGACGGACGTGCTATTAGACAATTTATCAATCAAACAATCAATTTAGAGTTAATAATTTAATAATTACATTTGTTGCTCTGCAACGAACTGGAGCGGCGAAATAACGAACTAAACAATCCGGCCGTTAGTGATTTACACAGAGCAGTCTTACCAACACCACAATTGCCCAATAAACGCAACGATAAACGTAATGCCGGTTTTGTGGTTGGTACTAATTGTCGTGCAAAATGATCGCGTTGTCCTGTGATGCGTAACTTATCCAATAATTCCGCTATATCGTTATAACCGTACTTTAGGGCTGTAATATCGGCACGGATATTATCGAAATTACGTACATCGAGATTACAACCAGCGGCACAAAGACAACTGTTTTTGGGAACAAATCGAATTATTAAGTTGGTAATCGTGATTGTCGCGGGGGGAATTACCGTACTACATGTATGTGGCCGTTACGACAAGCTAAATGTAGCGGATATAAGCCTTTAGCTGTCGGTATTTCTAAACTACAACCTAATGCACATAGTGTTTGAACTATTTCGAGTAGGCCCAATGTACAAGCAATATG
The DNA here is from genome assembly GCA_021725515.1 of Epicauta chinensis. NCBI lineage: Eukaryota > Metazoa > Arthropoda > Insecta > Coleoptera > Meloidae > Epicauta > Epicauta chinensis. The sequence continues at coordinate 237,043 of JAEDXX010000144.1, forward strand.
GATCGGATAATCACCATGCTATTAATAATAATTAAAAAAAAAATCATAATTATTGATCGGAATTCCTATGATTTTTAACGACTTACGGAATCTTTAATTTCAAAATCAGCACCGGCTTGCAATAAGATTTGTGCAATCAAAATATTCTGTTTACGTAATGCCAGATGTAATGCCGGATCCGGCCCGATATCCAAATCCGTACCGCAATCAATCAAATATTTGACTTGTTCAATTGAACCACGACGTACAGCAAATTGTAAAGCCGTAAAGTCTTGATCATCTGTTGGACTGTAGGATGTGCAACGATTTAATAAAGGTGTGGTATCCATCTATTCGGATTTTCTTAAATCTATGGAATTCCAAATCAATCTAGGATACAAATGAAACAATTGAATCTCGAAACAAAAAAAATCAATACTCACTTGATTCGTTGATGGAATTCGAGAGATTAATGGAAATTCATGGTTTTTCGTCGTTAGTTTTCGCGCTGGGAAATGATCGTAGGAAAACAAAGCAACCAGCTGATAGGATTATCAAGAATCAACAAGGACCGGATCGATATTTTACTACCACTACAAATAAAATAGAAAAATAGTTACAATATGTTGGTTGTGTGACATCAAACCTAAAATAAGATGATACAAAAAGTGGGAAAAACTAGAATTTTTCGAAAATTTCCATTTTCCACAAAAAATAGAATTTTTTTAATACTGAATTACAAAAAACTGTATTACCGGCAAGATTACTATTCAAGGCGTCGCTAGTCTCAGGAAAATTAGGTACTGCGCGTTTTATAATAAACTTCCAGGCGTAAAGCAACCGTTCACAAGCCACGCCTTCAGGCGGTTAGATTGCGTGAAACGATCTCTAGCCGTTTTCCTGAAAGCAGCCATACACACAACGGCTCTTATTAAAATAATCTTTTGCTAGTCAGTAGAAGTTTTTGTGATTATCAGAAAATGAATCAATTTTCTGGATTAAATCGGATGTTCTGCCAAATAGAGCAAATTTTTGATTTTTGAATTAAAGCAAACTGTATTACCGACAAAATTATTAAAGCAGAAACCTAACAGATGCTGCTATTTGTTGCAAAGGAATTCGATAAATAAAACCAAAAACAATAATTAATTCATTCTTCGAGATGACTACGATAAGATAAAAAAGTACAAATCATTGAATTTTACTACAATTACCTGGGGTAATATTAGTAATATTGAAAATTCGCAAAAAACCAGATTCGAATTACAGTGACCTACATTACCGATTTGGTGAATAGTTTAATTGTCTGATAGATGGCGCGTTGGCGCCAATTTTCAAACAAATTTCGTTAAGTACCTGACCTACATCACAATTTTTTTTATGATAATTATTTATCAATTTACTCACACACATTTACGCAAAAATGTAAAACAATTGACGTCGAAATAAGTTGCGACATACTCCAATTATTTTATTATATATATTTCGTATTTTGTTTCCAATTTATTTGTTCAACGATATAGTGATAATGTGATAAAGAAATGTTCCAGGAAAAACAATGGTGTCATATTTTCCAAAAAAATTACGACAACTAAAATAATTGAAAAACAATTCAATTGTTTTTTTTTTGTCTAAATCAACACACCATTTATTATAATTTGTTTTATCATTTATTATCATTAATTGTAAGAGTATAAAAAAAAAACAAAACACAATCTATTATAAATAAATCTAGTTAGCGTAAGTATATATAAAACAGGCGACTTGATGATAATTTTGTATTCTTAGAAATACACAAATACCAAACGGAATTGAATGGAATTCTACGAAATAATTTGTAAAATCTTTTCAACATTACGAAATTATTTATACGTTTATCCACCATCTAATCTAAAGTTGGCTTTGAAAGTATACAGAAAAAAAAACAATTGCACATATTCTCCATCTTTGTCAATCATTCTATAATTATATACATGGAGATAATCGACATGACCGATTCTATAGAATTAATAAAAATAGATCGATCTATCGGAAATTTCAAGAAATCCTCAATCATAATAATAATCGAGGGGGTTAAGAGCCAACATATATTCAAGGTTGGTTGTTCTTCGGGGGCCATGTCCTGATCCTTCTGAGAATCTCTCACACTCACACATACACACACAGAGACTAGTCCCCACCAGTGATGGTCGTCGACACCGTTAAAAAATATTAGAGAACCCATGGAACAAAGATAGAACGATAGGAGAGTTCCGCGAATTGGGGTACATCTGAAAGTTGTTGAAGCCAGCTGCATTCTACACTCACACAAATACACGAAAAAATCCAATCATAATTATATTTATAGTTCACTAGAAAAAACGCCAGATGGTTATTATTATTATTAGTATTATTATTATGAAAATAGGGCGGATTTAACTTCAATTGTTGGCGGCCATTTTGGCAATTTTCGAAATTTCTAGAATTCGAGAAAAAGATGAATGAGGAAACGACCTCGATTGTTTCCTCAATTATTCGAAATAACAATGAAAAAAAAATTAATTGGTATAACCTAGAAATTTTAACAATTTAATTATTTCCAAGATTTAATTAGAACTAAACAAACATAACCTTAAATTCTTGCCGTTTCGCAAAAACCGCAAACTACTCCGTTTCACGTATCATCATCACTATTATCATCATTAAATTCACATGAATTACAAATGACGTCATTATCGCATATGATATGATTATTAATTTTTCACGATTAAATCCAGACAAGTATTTTGTTTACTTTGTACGCTTTTCCGAGGAAAAATCGAGTTACGTTAGAGATTTTTCCGGGAATTTCGACAGCATAGAGAGTAAAAGGCGCCAAATATTTTGGACACGTGTCATCATGGCGGCGCTTAATAGCCGCCATTGTATTGGTGGGCCGTCTACCAATCTAATGGCCGACTAGACTTGTTTAATTGGAAATTATAGATATAACGTGCATGTATTGGCAAATATTTCAGCGAAGTTCCCGGAAATTTTCTAAACATAACCTTAAAAATTTCGATCGAATCTATATTTAAATTGCGTTGGAAATGTTACACTTTTCAATGGTTTATTTCAAAACACCTGTAGAATCGTTTCAAAGAACCCACCAAGGCTACCGGTATCGATTTATAATTTATTATTTAAATAGAAAAGTCTAATAAGGTTATGTTTACTGTACCATATACTTGTCTCTATCTTTGTCCCACCTACACACAATTAAATGTAAATTTATGGTTTTTTCGTGTTGCCATTAAGTCTATCGTAGTTAAAAATTTTTTGCGCCTTCACATTACCAATTATAGAAAATTTTCATCGAACAAAGATAGATATATGTAAAAATAGATGGCAGCCACCAACGCGTCTGGACCATATGTGTCACAATTTTGCTATTTTTAAAACACCACATAAATCATTCAAGAAAACCATTATCTCTATCCTTGTTGTTCTACAACAAAAACAACAAAAAAGAGGCTGATTACATTTATCTCATCCAATTCTATGAATGAAATTTGTAAAAATTTATAAGAATTGATGATGGTACAGAGTGAGATGGAAAATGCGGGAAATTTAGCAATGCTGTCAACCGTGTAGCTTGTAAAATTACTAAAATTGTTGGAGAGAAAGTTTTTCACACGAAAATATAGCGTGACTCTGTACAAAAATTTAGTTTAATGGGTCAAATTCGTGGTATTGCCGCAAATACTAAGAAAATATTTAAAAAAATTTCCTTTACAATAACGTAATTGCGAAATTTTTAATTAGTGCTACAATTAAATGCACGAAGTAGGCTTAGATAATACAATAATAGTGGCGACGTCAGAGATAAACAAACGACAATCGTATTTTGACAGGAATTACAATGGCGTAGAATTTTCCACATAATTACAATTAATTCGCTTAATTTACATAATAATTAATAATCAAGTAAGCCAGATTGTGAACAACTGCCAATTTTGATAGGAATTTTGACGCAATTCCCGTGCGACTTTATAAGGAAATTGCAATTTTTCCCTTAATTACAAAACTAATTAACTCGTCTTTACACAATAATCACGTTAATTAAATTCCTGGTATTTTTGTTTAATTACTGCTTAATTAGTATTCAATAAAAAAAATATCAAGTTGGCTTGACGGTAAACAAAATTGTTTATAAAAAAAAACAAAAAACGTACGAATTTCGAGTATCCGGAAAAACGACAATTTTAAAAATAACCCCCAAACAACAACAACGTCATAAATAATTGATTTGAAAATAGTTTTCCGTGAAAATTTACAATCGATTTACTAAATTTATATCGTACACAATGGGGTAGGGGTGAAAACGGGGGGAAATTGTAGTGTAATATCGTTGCCGCCTTGATTTCCATGAACAACATTCAAAAGCGTATTATTATAAAGAGAGAGTGGAGCGCGCAGTAGGCGGTGTTAGAGGAAAAGTTGTCTTTTGTTCCGGGAATTCGATATGATAGCGGACGTTCCATCGAAATCACCCCCCGATTTTCCCAATTCATCACAACTACATTTATATTGTTGTTTTTCTTTATGGTTTCGATTTTGGATAATTCAGCGGACGGAAAAATTTAGAACTTTTAAATTAGGCTATAAAATCGGATTTTTGTGGGATATTCCTGTATTTGTGTGCGTGTAACAGAGGCATATAGAAGCCGTTTTTCCTAGAAAACCGACTATTATCATTATTGTAATAAAAATGGGAAATCTTGCGTTTTACTGTAGCGTGCAGAAAAAATGATATAATCGAGGACGTATATCGCTTATTATAATGGACGTTTATTTTAATAATAATCATAATAATAGTAATAATTTTAATAAGAATAATAACATAATAAAACAGGTGGTTGTGTGGTAATATTGAAACAGTAGGCTATGACCGATAGAAGTACAAAACAAAAGACAAAATTGACAGTAAAGGCGGCAATTTGTCCAGTTTAAATACAGAAAAAATCTAATTTTAATTAACGACTTAATGAAAAAACAAACCAATTTAGATAAGAGACGTAATAATAATTAGATAATTGCTACATAGATTTCCGAGAAAATTTCGATCTTTTAGCAAATGGTTTCTATGGAAAAAATTAAATAAAGAAAGACAATGATACTATTATTAAAGTGATAATTATCAATTTTCAACGGAAGGATTTCATTTAATTTCATAGGAGATCGTCATTATTTCGAAATTCTGGAAATTCTAATCAAAGTTGGCGTAGCGCGAACAAAAACAAACGCCACCTTTGACGTAGATACTGTTTTTTTTTTGTTTTCTATTGCCAACATTGCAGTGACGAAAATTTCAATTCGAATATGGAAAAATTCTGCGGTAGGTCAAGTTCGTTTTCAAGAGAAAAAATAGTTTTGTAATTTTCATTAGAAAAAACTATTACAAAATCGTATTATCTTTGAAATTCTGGAAACTGTAATGAGACGATCAAGTTGGCGTGGAATAAAAGAAAATTTTGACGCAACCACTGTTGCTCACCGGAAATCGCCAATATTAGAATCAATAAAGTCCTCAAATATAGAATTTTATTATTACAGTAATTTGTAGAAAAACCTTCGTAAACTCGAACAATTGGCTTAGAAGGAACATTTGAAAATTTGTGATGTACACGTCATTTTAGGAGCTGCCAACATTAAAATCCAAAAAGTCCCCAAATTAAGGTGAATAATCAATAATTTTGTGTTAGAGAAATGAATTAAATTAAGAGAAAAGTGTGAAGCGTTTTTATCATAATTTCGAAATGCCTAGGTCAACAAAATCAAGTTGTTTCGGAGAGAGACAATTGAAAAATTTGATACGTCAGAGCTTACTTTGATCTATAAATTTATTGAAAAAGACAGTAGAAAGTGCCCAAATTGTCACGTTGCCTACATTGATTTGGCCTCGGATCGGCCCAGCCTTGCACTCTATTTACAAGAACTACCAACAGTAGAATAACCAATTTCCCCATGAATTTCTATTTATTTAGTAATCATTAATTTTCAATAGAAAAATGTAATTGTTTAATTGTGACGAATTTTGTAATGATAATCAGAAAAAACGGTTATAAAACCACATTATTATCCAATGTAACAAAGTTGGCATGAAATGAAACAAATCAAAATTTTAACGCTACCACTACTTTAACAGGAACTACCAATACTAGCGTCAAAAATTCCCCAATAACCCCAATTGATTTGTTAATCATACTTATTTTTTTCTAATTAGAAAATTTTAATTATTCATTTGTGCAAGAAAAATGTGCAGAATTTTCTAATTTTATAAGAAAAAACGTTTCAAAACCGCATTATTATTGAAATTCTCGAAAACGTAATAATACTAAGGCAGCGTGGAGTGAAACAATTGAAAATTTTGACATAATCCAATCACTTGGATTTGCGTATGAAATTGCGAAACTACCACCATTAAAATAAAAAAAAAAGTCTATAGGTCAATAAAACCGCGTTAATGGGGGGAAAACAATTGAAAATTTTGACGCCCACGCTCTTTACAATAATAAAAAATTAAAAACGAAATATAGATTTCTATTTAATAATAACAATAATAACAACCAATTTTCAATAGAAAAATTAATTAGTTATTATTTGGTAAGTAATATTTATTATAAGAAATTATTATGTTTATTGAAATTCTAGAAATTTTATAATAAGACTAATTATTAGACTTATTATAATTTCTATGTGCCAATATTTTCAATTATTTTACACCAAGCCAATTTACAATTATTGGAAGTTGGCTTGGTGTAAAACAATTGAGAATATTGACACATCAAGCCGTAAGTACCCGAAATTACCAACCTGAAAAACTTGAAAATCCCCAAATTCTGTTGATTAAAATTTTTTAAATCGTAAAAAATTTTTTATTATTATTCATAGAAAATTACACCTTAATTATTCAAGAACAACAAAAACCGGAATTCCAAAGGTTAATAGAATCTCGGAAATTCGCATCAAACGCAATTATCTCAGGGAAAAACAATTGAAAACCGCCAACATTGAAACAGAAAATAACCGTATCTAGATATCAAATTCTAATAAAAACAAATTGATAAACTTGTAAAAAATGTCGCCTTTATCAGACGAAAACCTGGAAATCCCGTAAAAACAAACAAGTCCGTTTTTCTAAAACGGACCAAAAATACCTAAATTATAATTAGAATTACAACACTCAACATAGTGCGCTTTGGACAACAATTGAAAAGTTTGACGCCCCCCAACAATCCTACCAACCAACCAACATTCAAATCAATAAAATCCCTAAATATAGAATTCTATGAAAAGTTCAATTTCTTTTTAATGTACTTCTAAGAAAATTGCATTAATATCGAACAACTATTTTAAATAGAATAAAAGAGAAATACAGTTATAACCAGAAATGGAGGAAAAAAAATTAATCATCTATTAATCAAGGAATACTCAATAATTTAAACAATAAAACGAACTTCTACGAATTTATCAACACACATACACGCACACAAACAAAGATTGTTTGAGAACCGCTGATTTTTGCACCGATCACCGATAACCTAATGATTTTTAATATAAATAAATAGCCTACAGACATACAAATACGTACCGTATTTTTTTATAATAATTAAACTGTCTTCCAAGAAATGGTGATTCCCTGAACTCGAGACCGCACCCCCCACGTGCATTCAGCCCCCCAATTTCGATGATTTCCATCATCATCATCATCATCATCATCACAACCACTATACGTAACTATCCACAGCCTGCTTTTCGTGCGAAATGAAAACACGTTTCATCATTCTTAGAAGTATCAAATCTATTCTCTATCACACTCCAACATGATTCCCGATAAATATAGCGGTCTTTGTTGTATTATTAGAATGAAAACAAAAAAACAAACGATTCGGTTGGTGAAAATAAAACGTAAACGTTCGTCCATTGTCGTATATCCCACCATCCTTATCTAGCACATTATTATGTATTGTTTTTATAGTAGGCCAGACGAGGATGGTGATAGATATGAATGGTGAGAGATACAATTTTAGATCGCCAACTAGATTTTTTGAGCGGCATTCAGAATGTGAATATCGTTGAGTGTGTTGGTCGATTTTATTAGAAATTTCGTTACAATTTTTACGTTATTATTTCATTTATAAATTCGTGTATATAGAAATTGGTGTAATAAAACAATCAAGTGACCATATTCAATTGTTTTCGTATACATATATAGTTGGCTGTGGTTGTGATTGTTGACAATTAGCGGAATTTTAGTCAAATAATGTGTGCTTCTGATAGGACGTATTAATTTTGTTTTTTTTCAAATTGAAATTTTGATTAAATTTCTGACTGAAAACAAGGATTTTCTTCAATGGAACAATGTTGAAATGTTATTGTAATTCAATTAAGAAAAAGGTAGGCAGTGTTATTTTGACAATTTGTCATTTGTTTCGTTTTTGTCAAAAAAAATTCAATGCTAACTTGATCCCATGAAATTTATTTTAATCGAGGGAAAATTACAGTTTTTTTCGTTGAATTTTCCGAAGGAAAATGTAATGAAATCGACGCTACGATGCGTGTTGGTGGGATTTCTAAAAATAACCTTGAAATCGACTTTTTTCCTTTTTTGAATGATGCCTTTTAATGAGAAATCTTTATCATACTTACACATATTAAAATTAAACAATTCTTGGTATTTTATCAATAATTATATTAAATAAAAAAATAACCTGTTAAATAGAGATAGTTATTATTTATAAGTAAACAGAGATAGAGGGTGATTATATCGAGAAAAAAAAAACAATTAAAAATAATTTATAGTATCTAGTAAGCGCCACATGTTTGTTATCACCGGAACAAAACAATTGAACCATTTCCTAGAAACTAGACGAATTTTTTTTTTTGGTAAATTTCTAATGGTCAAGTTGGTAATGGGTCGGTAATTAATTTGACAGAACCCGGAATCCGGAACCGGAAGCATTAAGGTTATTGCACCAATTAGAATTTCGAATTAATTTGAATTACTGAAAAACAATTGCATTATTATTCAGAAAATTCCAAGTACTCTCTCTTTTTATTTTATTCGTATTTGTAAAGCAACCATCCAGGTATATTTCAAGATAAATCCGCAGGTGTGCCGCTTCGCTTTCTTCTCCATCTATCACCATCTCTCTTGCATGCACCATTATTACTATATACAACAGAAATACTATCAACATTCTTCCGTTTTATACACATACACACTGTATATAGTGGTCTTTGTTTATTGTGCGGTGTAGAAGTGAGATGTTGATACGTACAGATGTTCCTGGTTGTTTCCTAGAAGTCTGATCCAAGGGGGCCCTGGTGCGTTCGCGGAAAAACTAAAGGCCGGTTCACATTTGTTTTTTATTTTTCGGTCGGTGGGGAAAAATAGAAAGAAATTCAACAGAACGATTTAAATATTTGCTTGTTGAAAGCGTAATTCTCGGTGAAAGGCGGCTCTCTCTCTCTCTATCTCTGTTTAACTTATACGATTTGTTGTGTATCTATCTCGAGTTTTACAGTTTTATGATTTTCTAAGAATTTGAAATTGCACGAATTTAAAAAAGAAATCGATTCTTAGAAAACATTCTTTTTTGATGAATTGTTTTAATTGTTTGTTTCGTTTTTTTTTTGTTTCTAGAAATTGGTGGTGTGATTTTTGGGGCATGGCATCCCCTTGCAATGTTAGGTTGTAGCACCGTATGCCCGAACTGCAAGCACCAGTTCACGTGCTGCACAACTTCAACAACAACATGTTGTCCTCCTGCCGCAACAACAACAACAACTCAACGGCGATCAATTCAATTCCTGTCCGGTGGTGGTTTGATCACAACAACCACCACAACAACAATACAATCGCCACAAATCTCCCCAAGTGTTCCTTTAAGTTTTATACTACCATCACCGAATGGTGTTTTAGAGACTGGTATTACTTCACTACAGCAATCATATCATCATCCACAACCGCCGCCCGAACGTGAATTGGAGAAATTAACGGAAATCGTACGGGTATTACGTTTGTCCGGTTGGTATTATGAGAATATCCAGTTTAATCGTAGTGATGAACTGTTGAAATACACAAAAGTCGGTACGTTTCTATTGAGGAACTCATCCGATCCCCGTTATCTATTCTCGTTGAGTATGCAAACGGAACGTGGACCAAAATCGGTACGTTTATACTATATCAACGGTTATTTCCGTCTGGACGCCCAACAACATCTACAAAATTTCATGCCATTATTCTCTGGTGTTATCGAATTAATCCAATATTACCGCTATAAACATTTGAACGATCCAAACAATAATAATATTAATAATAATAATAATAATGGTAATGTTAATAATAACGATCAAGACACGACCAATCGCCAAGTCTGGATCAGTCCGAATGGGAAACATTCGAATATCTGTTTAGAACAGCCGTTGTATAAAGATCGAAAACCGCCAACATTGAAACATTTGACGAGATTGGCAATCAATCGGCATGTTACAGATCGTCGAAAATTGGTATTTCTAGAATTACCACCATTATTAATGAAATATATGGAAGAATATCCATATTCGATATAATTTTTTATTTTAATTTAGATTAGTTTTTAAAGAAATTTGTAAATTAAATTAATTACCAAAGTCTTTCAAATATTTGTAATTAACCATAATGACAAACAAACACCAGTAATAACGCCATCTATTTATCGAATCTTGTAGCTCTCAATTGTGTAAAAAAAAATTAATAGACTCTGTGAGTCTTTGTATAGGATATTATTGTATTTTATTTATGTGTGTTTGTATTCCAAAACAGAATTAGTGCCTTTTATTAATAATAATGTTAGTAATAATAATAATGATAATAATAATAGTAATAGTGGTGATAATAGTAGAATTGTAAGCCATATTGGTTGAAATTCGCATCGATTTTGTTTTGGAATATTGTCACAATCATCCACGATTATTATTGTAAATTTTAATTAATTAATTTATTTGTTTAGTGAATTAAATTATTTATCAAAATTATTTTAAATAAATTCTTTTATATACATATTTATTTAATTATTGTTTCTATTGAAGCAGGCGTTGGTTTTGGCCATTATTTTTATATATTCAATTCATTGACCAAAGGTTTCCTAGATTTATGTTGGCACCTTTGAATTTAGTGATATTTTTAGGGATTTATTTGTTTGTGTTCATATCCCCGCTTACAATCAGTTCTGCCAACTGTGTAAATCACTAAGATTAGTTTTTGGTTTCTTTGATGATATACAGTGCCCTCTAGACTGAAAAAAAATACCCTATTTTAAACTAATGCAATATTTTTTAAAATTTTATTATTAGAGAATAAATTCATGACTCAAGTTTTATAAAGCAACATGTGAGTTTAACATACTCAAGAAATTTTATCTTATACAAACTAGGTACTTTTTCCCTCTTCAGTTGGCACTTGAAATCTCCTTACAAATTAGAGGACTATGTACTTTGTTTAATGAGACACCTGTCAAATGTAGTAACCCTTTGGTCGATGAATTTAGTATATACTAAACTCAACCTAAAGTTTCAGTTAGCATCCTTGAATTTAGTGACACTTCTGGGGATTTATTTGTTTGTGTACATTCCCTCGCTTACAGTCCCTTTGGTGGGTGAATTTCGTGTTCTACCAACAATAGAATCATAAATTTCCCCGTATTTATTTGATAAATATTTTCAATAGAAGAATGCCATTGTTTATTTGTGTGAAGAATTTCGTAATGTTTGTCAGAGAAACGGATTACAAAACCGCATTGTCATTGAAATTCTGGAAACTGGCGGTAGTATTTGGAAATTTGGGGGTCAGTATATAAAAAATAAAAAATGAATAAATATTATTTAATCCAACGAGTATGACTAAATATGACTAAAACAATAC